>JAHZMX010000605.1:0-21053 GCA_027743895.1 Seira musarum | reverse complement strand
CTTCAAGGAAACCCGCAGGGGTTGATGCGTATTGTACTGGTGGTTTGTATCCAAAATTTTGTACTCCCACTCGATTCATGATATTATCAATGGAATGATTTATCGGTGGTCTCTTCTCGTCATATTCGTCACATAAGTCTGATCCAGCGTAGCTACCTGGAGAAGCAAACGCTGAGGATGAGGTGACTGTAGCTGACGGGGGATGAGGATACTTGAACGTTGGTACAGGCCCAATTAAGTCATCAAAGAAGGAATAAGGCGTACTGGAGTCAGCACGGGACTTGGTCACTGACGAGATCGGAATGGAAGCAGATGAACTTGACCCTGGGGAAGATATTTCTTGTCCAGATGCTGAATCCTTCTCGGTTTTGGTGACCACCTCCATTTGTATTTGTTCTCCATCTTCGGTGACAAAAAGAATGGATCCTTCAGGAACATCGGAATGTCGTTTCTCAATATGTCGCTTGGCATTGGCTTTGTTAGGGGTTTGGTAGGAACATAGGCTACACTTGTACGGCTTCTTACCAGTATGCTTCGCTAAATGTCGTTGGAGCAGAGCCGGTCGGTCAAACACTTTGAAGCAAATGGTGCACTTATAGCCAGTTTTATGGACGGACTTTGTGTGATAGAATTTCTCTCCTTTTGTACTGAATCTAAAATATTACAAAGATCAAACCGAGCATGTAAAATCCTTTTTGTTTGGTTCAACTTCACTGCCGCTGGGTCAATAATGAATACAACATGCTAATACAATGCAGCATTAATTCAGAATGTGCTAATATTTTTTTTTACTGAAACGAAATGTTTACCTGATTCCACAGCACTCCAACAATTTGTCGTCATCATGGACAAAGTGCATGTTGGTGAAGTGGCGTTTAAAGTTTGACTTCTTGTTTGACACATAGTGGCAAACCTTGCAAAGAATCCGAAGCTCACCGTTGTCACCCACAAAGTACTCATAAAAACCGTATGGTACTTCCGCGATCGGGTTCAAATGGAAGGTTTGATGCTGCTGGTGATTCATGTTGTGATCTTTGTTGTCTTCCTCCTCCTTTGCAACAAAATTTTCTCCCTCGGACGAGTAATTTTCACTCTTATTCGGCTGCTGTTGTTGACTTCGACATATCCCTTCGTTATGGCAGTACGCGAGACAAGTGATATCAGGAGATAGACGCTGATGAGACTGAGCTTTCATCTCATTTATTTCGTATGGAGTACTAACAGCTCCCTTCTGACATTCGGAACTTTGCATTTTCTGCTCGTAAAAGTATATTTACTTTCCCTAAATTTCCGTGCACTTTAATCGTTTTCTCAACGTAATTAGAAAAAGATGCTCCGACTGCGTAATAACTTTTCGGCGAAAAAATTGTGCGTCCTTCTTGAGCTTTGCCCTTCTCTTAACTAAAACTTTAGTAACGTTTGAGAAAATCTAATGTCTCTGGAGAAGATTATGGAGGAATAACCTGAACCTGTGGTGGTGCCTCCCATGTTTAAGCATATATAATTTTTGCAGGGCGAGTATGGAGTCACTGTAAAATTATTTGGGATCTTAGATGGTCAAAACTTAACTAAACGTTTACTTGAAGATGTATGAATGAATGAATGATTTTTCATGTCATGAAATTACTCATTTCATTCCTCATCTGCTCATTCATACCCTTATGGTATGGTGGTGCCTTTGTGTTAACTTGGTGGGTTCCAGTATGAGACCATTATTATTGTCCCTTTTGTTCTCGCATTACCTGTGTCCAATTCATTTTGGTTGGACACAGTCACTTATGATCTCATGAAAGCAATTTTAATGCAGTGGAGATAGGAGAGGAGAGGAAAAGGAACAGTGATGAAAAAGAAAGGCTCATCGTTCATTCAATTCCAATTCATATCAATAAGAAGGTGGAAGGAACATGGTCGTGTTTGTTAAGGGAAGATGCGTGATGTGAGCGATGTGAAGTAAGTGCAAGTGCATTAACTAACTCGATATCCATGATAATGTATTTGAAAAATGTATTAGATGAATTTCACCGTTGTTAATTAAAACGCAGCATCAAAACTCCCTGCATACTTGCATACATCCATGTGTCATCATTTGAAATGCGTTTAAGGGGAAATGAACGATTGACACAGACAAGTTTCTTGGTAGGTTCTTGGTTTACATGTTCACGTTACATAAGTAAGTATTTATATTTGCATATATTTGTGTAATTTGAAAAAAATCGTTCAGTTCTGATTCGGATCCTTGTTGAAGTACGAATTAATTTCATTTCTGAGAATTCCATTCGACTTTGGGTGGCATCTTCATGAGACCGAATTTCCCCAAAAAATGTATAATTTTCTAATGTTCAAAGCATTGACCACAAATCCAAATACGATATACCTACGCAATGAAACATTGACTTTTCTGGATGGGATTAAGGAAGTCTAGGAATAAACATATTGTTAATCATTTAAGCTAAAACACTAATCCTCCAAAAGAATCCCTGTCGCCTAAATAAATTATGGATTTAACGTTGATGGTTAAGGTTAGAAAAGAGACAAACTTTGAAAATGAATTTAAAGTTTATTTTTTTCAATACATACATATTATAAGACCAGGATGATAAAAAAAATCGTTCAGTTCTGATTCGGATCCTTGTTGAAGTACGAATTAATTTCATTTCTGAGAATTCCATTCGACTTTGGGTGGCATTTCATGAGACCGAATTTCCCCAAAAATGTATAATTTTCTAATGTCCAAAGCATTGACCACAACTCCAAATACGATATACCTACGCAATGAAACATTGACTTTTATGGATGGGATTAAGGAAGTCTAGGAATAAACATATTGTTAATCATTTAAGCTAAAACACTAATCCTCCAAAAGAACCCCTGTCGCCTAAATAATTATGGATTTCACGTTGATGGTTAAGGTTAGAAAAGAGACAAACTTTGAAAATGAATTTAAAGTTTATTTTTTTCAATACATACATATTATAAGACCAGGATGAGGTATTTAGAACTTATTAAGATGATTGACCTGTTCCTGAGTTTGAGGAAAAACCCAGGATATCTTTAATTAAAACACGTTTATTAAAATGATTTTTTTAAAAAGTAGATGTCCACTCCTGATCATCTTCGACATCGACAGCGGATGGTAGCAATTAATGCCAATGAGCATATTGAATCTTTCTATTAGAGCTATGACCTTAGGACTTATGCTCAGGTATAAGAGCAGCACGTATGGTTTTTAATGAAATTATTTTCTGACGTCAATCACTAATTAAGCACTAACGGTTTGGCTATTATTTGTTTCATTGTATTTCATTAAAAATATCAATATTAAAAATATTAAAGACTCGAGGTAAGGTAACTGCCCGGTGTTCATGATTTGTGATGATGATGTATTCCCCAGTGCACTCCTGATTTGGATGTACTGAATCAAGTTGATTTCAATTAAAGAGATATCAACTAAATATTTTTGTTTAACTTTCAGGGTTAAAAAAGTCAAAAACTTCATTTTTATCACGAATGTCTTTCTTCGACCGCCAACCAGCATCACAACTCTTACTTAGTTAGTCCCAAGAACCTCAGGAACAATCAGGAACCACAAACATCATTATAGCTATGTCATCTTCAACAAAGCCGTTTACGCCTCCATTGTAATGAAATCTATAGAGATCTTCTCATGTCATCTTTACCAATACACACCTGTCCTGTTAGGATGTGTCCAGTCCATAAGCGAGCATATTAGGGTTAAATTATTTCTAATGAGTTGGGTTCAGACTGACCACCCCTTTCGTCAGAGAAGAAAGTGCCTATTTTCCACATGTTCATGTTCACAAACCCATTCCTGCAGCTCATCCTCTTGTTCCTGTTTAGTAGCATTTTGCTTTTGTTTGGTGCATGCGTGTGTCATTCCACGGGAGACTGATCATAATCAGGCCGCATTTGTAAAAACATGTATGCTCACACAACTCATCCTATTGTACTTTTTTTCAAATGAGCAAAAATCAGGAGAAAAAAAACCAACAAATCCCCTACTCGGCAGATTAACTTCTTTTTTTCTTAGTCACCCCACACCGCCAAATCCATGCTATTTTTGCTTGCACGCGCATCTAATTATGCATGGAATCACAAAACTGATCTGCAAGAGGAGAGAAATACTTTTACTAATCGCTTAATAGACAACTTATTTGGTCCCGCTTCAATGATTATTTAATAGGTGGGCGGCCGGCTGATATCTGTCACCAAAAACATACATTTTTCATAAAAATCCCCCTTTCAAAAATACTTAAATCCGAGGCTCGTGTCCCTCCCCTTTCAGAGAAAAAATTGGATGACCTAGATTTATGCTAAATCATCTTCGTTGCACAAAAATGATGAATACAGATATCGCACATATTATTGGAACGGAGACGCAACCTCCAAAAGTGGATCGTTTTTGAGCAAAAGAAATGTGTTCTCTCTCTTTCTTACTCCCTTGAACAGTTTAAAAGTTGTCACATTCGTTACCTAGATTTATGCTAAATCATCTTCGTTGCACAAAAATGATGAATACAGATATCTGTTTTATTATTGGAACGGAGACGCAACCTCCAAAAGTGGATCGTTTTTGAGCAAAAGAAATGTGTTCTCTCTCTTTCTTACTCCCTTGAACAGTTTAAAAGTTGTCACATTCGTCTCTATATTTTCGACTGCTCAGGAAAGTGCCAAAGCAATTTTTAAGACGAAACAAAACAAAACATATTTTTCTCCTCGTGCTTTACCGACAATGAAAAAATTATGGCCATAGATTCCATAAAGTATGTCAATGGAGTACAGAGTATGTGTAAGAAACGATGATATACCTGCACACTTTCAATCACAGGGAATTTTTATACAAAACGTAGCCCTAAAAAGCAGAATTGATTTGAGGTATCATAGACTAACATTACAAGTCTCATTTTGCCCCTACTCGAATACACATGGGTATTTCCAAGACGTAGTAAATTTACGTAACATCTCAAACTCTAATTGATTAACACCTTTCTCCCGGTTCATAGTTCATCTTCATAAAATTGAGCACGAAATTCGCGATTCAAGGAAGCCATTAACATCCATTTAAGTTTATTGATTTGCTAAGCATGGCATCCCATTTCTGCTTTCTGTAATTTTCCCAGTTTATCTAAATGCAACTATATTTTGATAATTGATTGATTTCTATACTAGGTTAAAACCGTTGATCATCAATGAGCTTATTATACTACAAAAAGAGCAGGAAAATCAATTTCACTGCCGCATTTATAAAACTATTCCTAGTCTAAAAATAATTTTTTTGCGTGGTTTTTATGCAATCGAACAAATTAAACAACAATTATGTCATACTTAACACATTCGTTGACTGATGATTTTTTGGAGTTTTTTAAGACATACATATTGATCAACGAACATTTTCTTTTAGGTTTAATTAAAAGCATTCGACTAATAAATGCTGTAAAATATTGCCATTTTAAAGAATCGTAAAAGTTGAAGTGTTGTTTATTTGGCAAAATGTTTTGGACTGTGTAATTTTTCATCTTTTTATACTTAGGTAAATAATGCACTACGCTTCACTCAACTTTCCAGAAAAGATAGATGAACTCTTGACTTTGAAAAATTTTACGATCGAAAATTTTACGAGCATCATGATCATGAAATTATTTCTGAAGAGTGAACTAATTAAGAAGAAAGATGATGATTTTATGGTGATAGGGAAAAGGTAGGAAAAAGGGCAAAAAAGGAGCTTGGTTGTCGCATGATTGTTTCCCTATGATTCATATTCACCTAGTCAAAATTTTCAATATATAAATAGCGAGAGATCCGAGGATTCTTCATCGAGTCAACCTTCGACAAGGTCTCAGGACACACACCAACAACCAACAAAGTCACTTTGACTGCAAAGAAAGCTTTGGAAGTCCAATCCGAAATCCGAAACAAATATTCCAAGGAACTCCGAAAGAAGTGGAAAAATTGTCTCACGATAAGACTTGAAATTTTTAAAATTCGTAACCATATTCGAATTGCGAGGATGCTGAGAAAAGTAGGAATTTTATTCCTCCTCGTGGGAGCGATAGCGGCTGCAGAACTCAGCGGGGTAAGACATTTTCAATTAGTATTATTGGAATTACTAGTATTAAGAATAGAAAAGACAGCCTCAACTTAAAACAATTGATTCAAAGTACTTAATGGTAGATAAATAAGTAATGATAGAATAACTAGATTTAAAAAAATTGCTAGCAATGTTTTATGAGTTACTTTTTTAATTTTTTTCGATGGGGTTATTCGCAATCAAATCTCTAAATTCAACCTTGACCATGACCATTAAATTTCAGAATGTTTTTACAAGTTCATTAGTTAATATTTAAAAGCTTATCATATCTTGGTTGAAAATTGATAAATTTGTGCGCAATACGCGTATCATTTAAATACGAGCAAATTTTATCTCGTCGTTTTATACTGACTAATAAGCTACATAGTTTACAACTTATTAAAAGAGTTTGCAGAAAAACAAATTCCTACAAGTATATCAAATCTCTAAATTCAACCTTGACCATGACCATTAAATTTCAGAATGTTTTTACAAGTTCATTAGTTAATATTTAAAATATATCATTAAAGTTATCATATCTTGGTTGAAAATTGATAAATTTGTGCGCAATACGCGTATCATTTAAATACGAGCAAATTGTATCTCGTCGTTTTATACTGACTAATAAGCTACATAGTTTACAACTTATTAAAAGAGTTTGCAGAAAAACAAATTCCTACAAGTACGCCCACCACCAGTCAAACCGAACATGCCCTGTTTCAGAAGTAGAAAATCAATAAAAATGCGATAAACTGGAAGCATGAAACACAGAGGTTATGTTAAAAATAAAATGAGTTAAAAAAACCTTTTTCTTTAAAAAAAAGGATGACGAACCCTTATCACGACAAAAGAGACAAATCCCAGAACCAAACTTCCCAACATTTGGTCCTGATGTTGAGCGAACAGCCGATGGGGTGCCTATTTTAGATGAAAGCTACCTCGAAAGAAGAGACCGTCCTGCCGCTCGCTTCTTTGCTCAATTTGAGCCCACTGCTGAAACTGAAGGACTTCGCTTATATGAAGGTTTACTGGGCGGCTCATCAGGTAAAATGCTACAATTTATAATTTATAGGAATATTGTTTGTTTCTTTCATATCAAAACCTTATTTTTGCTTTCTTTTTAATAAGGTGGTCGGCCTGAGCTAAGAAGTTTGGACGGAGAGGACCCATTCGCTAATCATGCAAATGAACTTCAAGAAGGTAGCCATTCTAAATCATGGACGAAAAAGGTTCAGAGTCGTCGCACGAGCCGTAAAAGCATCCAAGTTAAATCTGCTGGCTCAACGACCAATGCGGCTGATTTACCATCAGGATTTGGACCATCAACTGGACCACAGTTTTCTGAGGAGGTAAATTATCAAAGGACAACCAACGCTAACAAGAGAAGGAATGCTCAGCTTCGAAGCCTTGACTCGGGAAATAATGGATATAGTTGCGTTACATGTCGTCGTCACATTGATTCCAGTGAAGTACCTGGAGCAACTGAACTTAAAACTTTAACCAAAAGCACTACCACCAATGCTAATGGTCATGAGACGGAAGGCCTGCGTTTGTACAGAAAACTTTTAAGAAATGGTAGACTACTGCGAAAAAAAATGTAAAGCTATTAAGTGTTTAACTATAATCTTTCAAAACTCGTACATTTCGATTTGTAGGTTCCGGTTCTAGGCGCAACCAACTTCGAAGCTTGGATAATGGTGACCATCTTCCACGAAATGGCATCTTGCCCCATCACAGACAGTCTGCTGCTTGGTCTGAGAAACAAGAGAGTCATCAAAGCTCAAGCCAAAACCATTCTATTGTTCAAGTGAGATCTGGCGGCACTCCTTCCGAGCATACTTCTGGATTTGGACCATCCACAGGAACACAATTCTCTGATGAAACAAGTTACCGCAGAACCAATGCAGGAAGACGCAGTCAAAGCAGAAACGCCAGTCGAACTAGAAGCCTCTCCTCATCCACCTCTCAAACATCCGCAGACTCCCTCAATACTAATGGAGGATCTACCTGTGTCAGGTGCCAAACTCGCTCCTCCTCCAGTTTGGTTGATGAGTCTCCCATTACTTACCACCGTAGTTCCCGAGTTCCATCCACTGGAGACTATTTGATTCCTACTCCCGCTGCTTCTGCTTCTTCCTCTTGGGCCGAAAGAGAGGAAAGGAGCCATCACTCATCTCGAACCGTCTCCAGAACAATCAACGGAGTTGAAACAAACGGACTTGGAGAACCCCTCCATTCTGAAGAACAAGCGAATTACAGGCGTGTTGCATCAGGAGGTAATAGCAATGGTGCAGCGACTAGAACTCGAAGCAATCTTCGCTCTGGCGCCAGAACGCTTTCAACCTCCGAGTCTGAGCAATCCAATGCCCACTCTGCAGCAAGCACTCACTCAACTTCAGACCATTCGAGCAGCAACACACGCCGTGCCGCATCTACCCTTTCAGTTGCAGGACTTAACAACAATGGAAATGGCCGTTCCCGACGCTACAATTGCTCTCGAATTTCCACAACCAGCCTTTCTGAGGGAGCTCAATCAGTCACTGAAATTGTCACTCCCCCACCATGCCTCATCAGAAGAACCAGTTCCAGTGATAATCATTTGAATACCAGGGCCAGCACGAGGAGTCTCGATCTTCCATATCCACCAGTTCAAACATTTGGACGCGGTGATCAAGAGGTATGGGTAAAAATCTCATACTTATCACAAACAAAACTATTTTCCAATGATTCATCAGACTCGAAACTCAAATGCATATATTTTTATTACATTTAGGTACACGCTCGCGTCCTTGAATCCGACCATGAGAATGACTCCGCTTTTAACCAGCTAAGCCAACAACAACACCACTCCGCTTCTGAGCTCGAGGAGTCAGAAAACCACCAAGAGTCAAGCGTGCAACCAACTCAAACATCCTACAGGACGGGAAGGAAGCATAAGAAAGCTTTCTACCGACGAACAGTTTTCAAAAACTATACCACCTCCGAATTTCCAGCGTCAGTTGAAACTTGGCTGGGTGCCTAAATTAACATACCTAGTTTTCATTTAAAGTTGCGTATTTTCTGTATGTGGCTGTATGATTTTATTTTCTACTTTTCACTACAGTCATTCTTTTCAAACGATGAATATCGCTTATTGGAACTTTTAAACTTTGAAATTATTTTTTGATGCCTTCTATTTCCCTATTTGTAACTAAAATAATAGGTATTTAAACTAATAAAGTACAAAATCATTTTCGTCTTTGAAAAAGTTTATGGATTTTGGCTTATGTTATTTTGAACAAATAAGAATATACAGCTACCACATAAGTACATCACTAAAAATATTAGCTAAAATATATTAGCGCTTCTCATATCAAGCTCATCTCATCAGACTGAATTAAATTATTCATTCAAGACAAATCAATGACTATGACAGTTAACAAGTCAGTCAAAAAGTGNTACAGTCATTCTTTTCAAACGATGAATATCGCTTATTGGAACTTTTAAACTTTGAAATTATTTTTTGATGCCTTCTATTTCCCTATTTGTAACTAAAATAATAGGTATTTAAACTAATAAAGTACAAAATCATTTTCGTCTTTGAAAAAGTTTATGGATTTTGGCTTATGTTATTTTGAACAAATAAGAATATACAGCTACCACATAAGTACATCACTAAAAATATTAGCTAAAATATATTAGCGCTTCTCATATCAAGCTCATCTCATCAGACTGAATTAAATTATTCATTCAAGACAAATCAATGACTATGACAGTTAACAAGTCAGTCAAAAAGTGTAACATAACATAATTCATACATCAGTCAATTATGTAATAAAAACCAAACATTGTGATTTGTGACAGGAGAAATATAAACACCTTTTAATTGATAACATCAAGACATGATCCAGGAAATTAAGCGGGCAAAATACTCCTAACCTTTTGAGTGAACTACCGCGTTTCAAAGATCAAACTTCATACAAAATTTGTTATGCAATTGCCAGATCAGTATTAAAACCTAGTTATGTCATAGAAAATTCCCAGTTCAACCATTCGCAGGGACATATTCCTAACCATTGATTAAGAATTATGTAGCATTTTTTATTGTTTTGTATAAGAACATTTATGACCTTTCCTACTTTAATACCTCTTGATTGTAAGCGACACCTATCGCGTGATTTATACGAATAGCGTCAGCAGGAATCATTCCAGGAAATGTTATTGCAAATCAAAAAAACATTTGACATTAAACCAATTTAAATTGTCCAAAACGACCATGCAGAAAGTGTTAAAAATTTTATTGTAAAAACATATTTTCCTCGCACGTACGAGTTCTTTTCAAATAAAGATTCACAATTTTTTGAAATCATAAATCCCTGTACCGGCTTTTTTATGACCCGGAAAAAATGTTCAGGGAGCCTATCCTTTGACAAAAATGAATTCCAAAATATATTTATTGCCACTATTTCCATCATTACCTACTTTGTCACTTATTATTGAGTCATCGGAAAATCACAAACGCTTGTTTTAATAACAGCCCAACCCATCATTCCGACGCACTTTTCTTGATTTGCATACTTAAGTGCACTAATTTTTGCAGAAGAATAAAAAAAATTGCAAACATACAAATCCTCAGTTCTGGAAAAATAAATCAATAAAAATCTCTTAAAATTGAGATATAAATATAATAAATGTATTGATAGATCCAGAAAATGTCGACCTTTGTCGCTCAGGCGTAACATTTATTATTACTATTCCTTATTGCGAAAAATCTCCATCTCATCTTTTGCAAGTAAGGTTAACTGAGGTTCAGCCATAACATACTGTAGTCTTACATAATTCAGAGACCCCTCACTTTTCATCAAAAAGAAAGAATTCGTTATCAAATATGTTTGGAATGTAGCAATAATCATGTTGTAATCGGCATGCGGAATAAAAACAGAAAATTCTTGATTTGTGTGCAAATGTAATGTGTTTAGCTTATGCGTATTCATAAAGCAGTGAATCAAGATAAAAAAACAGAATGAATGACGGCATTCATTCATTGACAAAAGCATCTTATGCTCACAACTTACACGTCAACAAAACTTATAGTACTTGGAAATGCGATGCCAAAATGACATCTTTTATAAATGAAGTATGTATATAGGTACATGCTTTCAAAAATTGAAAGAAGAACATGTTCAATTGATCAATTTAGTTTTGTCTCCTGCTTTCTTGATGAATCACTAGAGAGTGAGTAATTTCTTTGTGTAGAAATCTACGTTACTCGATCATTCTCCATGTCTGGAAAGAGATTTGCAGAAACAACCAGAGTAAAGTAATCCACTCCACCTAAGAAATCGAAGAAGACGATCTCGACTTTCATTTCAGTCAGACACAGTTCATTTCACTCAAACATCCTTCACTTGATGTCAAGGAAAGAAATCTGGAATGGAGTGAGTGGCGAGTGGTTCCAGATTAATAAAAAAGAATGCAAAAGAAAAATAGCGCATGAAGTGACCAATTATGTACCTAAAGAAAACTTTCAAAGTCTGTTTAAAATGATGTTTTGCAAGTTAGAAATGTCCATGCTTCTTTGACGTTATGTGTGTCCCCAACCTTAAACTTTTAAGAACATTAAGAAGCAGGAATTTCAATGCAGTGTAATTGAACGAAATGTCACGAGTTGTATAGAGTTTTTTATATTTGTAGAATATAAACTATTGACAAATGACCGTTTTAAGCTCTCAGAAAGTCTTAATTGAGACAGGTCATGGGTACTAATTAAAAGTTCAGGAATTTCAAAGATGATCGAATTCGGCATTTTTACGGAAGATCATTTTTAAAAAACCACGTTTTTATTTAGGCTATTTCTAAATTTATCATTTATGAAATCAATACTGATGGGACTGATGGGAGATGATGACGTACAAAAGAGATTTGTAGGATATGACGTTAGCAAGTATAGTGGCAAAATTATTATCATTTCATTCGTTCCCTTTCAGTAGACATTTATTCGATCATTTAAGAAAAGTAGAACGCATAAAAATCCATTTTTAATGTTCATATAAACAGCTCATAAAATTATTATGCATTTTAGTAGGGTTCATGGAACTCATCTTCATTCTAATTTTCAGTTTCTTTACGCAAAACTTAAGATTTTTTGGAAGATTCATTTCCACTGATTGGAACAAGTTCTGCACAAAAAAATGAGCATAGTATCGATAAGGAGAAGTCTTCAGAACAGTGCTCACGCTTTCTCATACCAATCTCATCCGCCTAATTTTGAAATAGTCACAATAAAAATAAAACGTTGTCCTACCACTAAGAATTCGTCGATTACTGTTTCTGTTCCAAGGAAGCCAATGATTTCGTGACGTTTTGATTGCATTGTTTACATTTCGCAAAATATCGTACGATCGTGAAACCAATAGTCAATGTCCTTTTATTTTCCATACTATAGTTAATGGGGTAACATGAGACATTGTAGAGTAATCACACACATTCACACGAAAAAAAGACACATTGAGTAAGTGTATCCGTTTTAATATGGAATTGGATTGTACATCGAATGAGTCATTTCCTTCGTGCAAAAGTTTTTCAGGTACCAAAAAACCCAGTTATACAGATATCAAGGTGCATCCGCTGACCAACCCATACCGGCAGATGTTTACGTTTTCTGACGCAACAATGACAATGCCTAAAAGTTGAAGTTCTGTAGCAGAGCAAAACATTATATGATTACATGAAGGTGCACATGGCTGGGTCAATTTCAATTCACCAGTCATGCAACTTCAATGGCACTGCTGCTGGCCTTCAATATTTTGTGAAGATGCAGCAATTACGTTTGAAGACAATGAATGCTGATAACTATAGGTAACGTTGTGGATCTCGTACGGCGAGCTCTGTCTATATGCGTTCAAAGCAACTTTTTTCCCTTTTTCTATATTTTCCCACAGATTATAAGTTTACTGCCCCCAAAAACAACGTTTTGAGCGCCCACATGTGGAAAATGGGTTTTTAATATCGATCCTAAATCAATGCACTGACGATGAGAGCCTGAAGGTTTAATACGAGTAGGACTGACTACCACATCATAAAATCCTTAGCCAACTTATACAAAAATATATTGCAACCTAATTTATTTTTTTATTTCCTGCTTCAGCTAAAAATAAACATAAAAGCATTTTCCTTTTAAAGTTCTACATTTTGAAATTGACATAACAAAAGATGCCATGCACTTTTTTTTAACTAAAAAAAAGAATTCGGATTTGGAATTATGCTGCAAAGATGATGCTGGTGCCTGCCTGACTGTCCCGCAATAGAATGATTAAACTTTTTTTTATTTTAAAGCATTAACATTAACAAACGTTTTCAGTCTGACTTGAACTGAACCACAGGAATTGAATGTAAAAACTGAAAAATCGTTTGCTCGGGTTGACTAGAGAAGAAGTCGGGCGTGATAGGAAAAACAAAAAAGCAAACATGTGACACATTCCTTTTGTCTTCCATCACGTTTATCGACCATTATCCGAGTCAAGATTATTTGAAGTAAAAGTTATGGTATTGCATCACTTCTAGTAACAAATGGGAAAGTTCTAAAAGTTATCGCCTAATGGACTTATTTCCTAAAGACGTTTATATTCATCTTGATACGTAAAGATAAGCAAATCATTAAAACGTGCTGGTTGAATTCGCGAATACAAGTGCAAACATTGCAGTGCTGAAAACTCATTAGTTTGTTTGAAATAGGAAAAACGAAAGTAACCTTTCTAATGAGAATTTCTCGGTGATTCAACTATTTTTTTTTCATGTAAACAAACAAATGCATTTCACATAGGTACACTGAACTACCTAAGCGTTTAAAATACTTGAACATCAACGAACAAAATTTATGCAGAAAAATTCATAATATTTTTCTTATTTATAAAACGTCAGAAAACGTAACAATCAATTTATATTCCTGAAAATATGAAGTTTCAAACCTCCCTTTACGCTTACCCATTCATCGTTTCCTCCCACATTCAAAAAAAATATGGAAAGAAACGATCGTGAATGAAAGTGGAAAATTTGAACCGGCATGTGTCAGTCAGAGAGAAATTGGCGAAACACGAAAACAAGTCATGGACAGGAAGAACGATGTGTACCTAACCACAAACTCTATTGCATGAGTAATGTATCATCATTTCTCTTATTAAATAAAAAAGTGACGATTTAAGTCAGGAAGGTTTTCCCATTAAACAAACTTCATCGTGAGATATTATACATAAGTATACCGGCATGCTGCCAACGTGTGGGTGTCCAGTATTAAAAACTTCAGTATGAAAGAGATCAAGAGAGCAAGTGCTTCTTTCTCAAATGCTTACTTATATGATCGAGTGCAACTTTATCTCATGCTAATTCTTTATTCCTAATAAAACGATAGAAAAGTATGCTTCTCATATCTTAAGTCTTCTATAACATAAACGTTGCCAACTTGAGACAAGACAAACGTTACTCCCTTTATAACGAATTTTTTTTATTAAACTCGCGTAGGTATATTTTATTAGCATTCCCTTTAGGTTTATAGCAAACTCATTTCCGATTAGCTTTTCTCATAAAGCACAAGCAAGTTTTTAAAAAAGAATTACTAAAATAGTGTACTCGTACTTTCTGGAGAAACAAATGATTCATGCTAGGTAGAGGGGCCACTATAAAGATTCAGTGACAATTTTGAGTCATTACTACTACAAATTTTTTCAGTGACACAAATTATCAATTCACACAAGCATTATTCCCATTTCCCCGATGCTGTCAACAGTCATACATATATGAAAGGATGCGTGTTTTAGTGCTTCTATTTCTATTTCATTTCGAGCGCAAAAGAGCATCTCCAATCAAACTCTTATTTTACGATTCGTGAACATGCAGTGTGATGATCAAATCAGATTTTCGTTTCATGAAACGTTACTTTTTTCATATTTTAATGGAATGTATTGAGAGTAGTGAGGGAGTCCGAACAGATTTTTTTTGACATCAGTACTACATACTTTATACGATACGTTAGTAACGTAACAAGCCGTCATCGTCATCATCATCACGATGATGTTCTTCTTCTTGTGTCATGTCGCCCGTGCTCTTTGTCTTCTTCTGCGTACGTTTACTTACAAGAAGCCTTTGACAAAAAAACAATCTGAATTTGGGAAGGCTATATATAACATCATACAAGTCGGAAACATTTATTCTGCAATAACTGTTACTACTACTACTCTCTATCTTTCACTCACACATATTTATAATTCCTCTTAGTTTGAAAAAGAAAAACAAATTATTTTCTTCGTGACAAAAAGTCAGCAGTGGTATAAATAGTGTGACAGAAAGAAGTTTACCCTCTCATACTTGATTTGTTGCTTTATCAGACGGGAAAGAAGAGTGAAGAAGCTACTTGGCTTTCTGACTTTTTTTTGACAAGAGTCTCAAGAGACGTAAGCTGAGGAATTACACACATGAACATTTGTACTTCTCTTCTTAGAAAAGAGATTTTTTTCCTAATCTCAAATCGCATTTTAATATTTAAATAAATAATATTCTGTCTTTCGTCCCGTCATAGTTCAATTAGTTTTGTAAGCAAGTGTTTTTGTACAACGAAGCAGTATTAATAAAAAAAAGAGGATAAGAGAAATTTATTGACGCATTGGCAAGAACTGCACTAGATAAGTTAAGATGAAGCCGGAATTTTCAGAGGTGCTTATTCCGGCCAGCAAGCTGCATAGTTCAGCAAGTACAGATTCGTCAATCAGATTTATTGGAAGGGAGAAAGGCAGCACAATGAATAAGTGTCTCATCACTGTTGCCATCATTTTCGCTTTCGTCGTGTCCATCCTGATGACTGCCTTCATTGTCAGATATGAAGACAAGCTGAGTGCATACGAACTTCGGATATCGTCACTGGAGAAAGAGTTATCGAGCATTTATGAAATGTGGGAAGAAGAGTATGGACCCTTGCACGTGTCCGAAAAGGATTTTGAGTATGAGATACCAGCCCATGATGACATTATCTTTGCTTCAGACGAAAATGCCGAAGAAGATTATGGGAGTAAAGAGGATGAAGAGCAAAACAGAATCACTGTTCACCACACTGCGGAGAATGTGGAGAAAGATCTTTTTGGGGTAAGCCGATACATTTTTTTCTGAATAAGATAGCAGTTCGTTAGGCTAGATAGAGATAATATCGATTAACAGAAAATTTCATCAAACCATAAACATGCCGCCAAAGAAATTACTTATTATTAATAATTACCGAAAAAGCTTTTCGTTATGTAAGGTTGAATAGTTATCAATCCCTATAGGGCAGAATTAGCTATAGGTAATCCGATAAAGTCCTACATAGCTAGTAACGTGACTGACATCAGCTTGATGTTCAGAGATCGCAAGTAGTTCGGAGGTCAAAATCAAGATATGAGCTCAGATTGGGTGAAATTATCCAGACTTGCATGCAAATATATATTCGTTCCATGTTCTCTAGAATTACAACGAGGAACTGGCTAGCAAAATATTGATTCAAGGGGAAATCAAATGACAAACCATGGGAAAACATTTTTCTTTGTTTGTCATGTTCTGCAAGCGTGAAAGAAAAAACAACCAAACAGTCATGGTCAAAAGTAAATACATACAAGCAAGATTAACGTAATATCTAAAAAAGAGCAAATAATGCGTAAGATGTACCAATATATAAAATACCCTTGTTAAATGGTTTAGCCAAATTATCATTAAAGAATATGTGTACCACATCACGTACAAATTGATCGATAAGGTTTTAGTCAAGTCCAAGTTCAAAACTTGGACTTTTATATTGAGACAGTTTAATTTAACTACTAAACAACTTTAAGCTTATTTTTAACTTTTTTCGAGAAACCCAAAGGAATTCCATTACGCGTGTGATCACCTTGACCATGACCATTTATTAGACACCATCAGAACCAGAATGAGATGTGCCAATCTGAAAAAAATAACCACCTCAGAACAGTACGATTTTTGCAGCAACAAAGTTTTCATTTAAGGTGTGATGATAACGAGGAGGCTTCATTCATTTACTTTATCGTTCCGATCTCCTCAAGCATCATTCCAGTCTCGGCACACAAAAATACTAATTAGACACATAATCCCTTACATTCATGGAGTAATCGCAAATTTTGATTATCTCGTCATGCTTGCCACGAATGTTTATGGAAAAATGCATTAGCTATTAATCATTTTGCTGAAAGCTGCTTATCAAACAAGACAAATTACTTGCGAAAGGTTGAATTTCTGTCTTATTTCTTTAATCGAATGGTTGTATTGGGTACCAACCATTTATAAATACATATAAATCCAGACACCACGGCCGTAGTAGCCAATAAAAAAGTTCTTGCAATAGATTTATAAAAATTCTTCTAGAAACTTTGGAAATCACGTCCATGATTATTTTTAAATCTAGGATGTGAAGGTTGATGAGAATGAGACACTATCTAGAAGAAAGAGACAGGTCCCAATTCAAGAATTGCCCAAATACGGACCAAACGTTGAAAGAACTTCTGATGGCGTGCCTATTCTGGAAAAGAGCTACTTGGATAGAACTGAACGTCCCCTGCCTTTGCCAGCGTATTTCGCGCGGTATGAACAGCCTACAACGACTGACAGCGAAGGCCTTCGACTATATGAGGGGTTGCAAGCAACAGGTTAGAAGTTCTTAGAACTTAACTGCTTTGTAAGGACGCTAAAGGACAAACATGGACGCTTTATAGTTGACGCTTTACATTATGACTTTGACAGGAGGTCGCAACGAACCCAGAAGTTTACATAACACACATCACTTTGGGCAAAATGGTATTTTACCACACCATCGCACGTCTGCATCCTGGACGCAGAAAGAAGAGAGACGAGCAGGTATCCAACTCAAGTCGGGCGATTCTCAATCGAATTCCCAAGAAGGTCAGCAGACTTACAGGAGGACATCAGGGGGGAGGAGGAGTAGTACCCTTCCTGTATCGAGACAGTCATCTACCATACTTGCAGCAGAGGGTGCACCAGCCACTTATCACAGGTCATCTAGAGTTCCTGCGACCGAAGACTTTTTGATCCCACCTCCTTCCCAGGCTAACACTAGAAGTATTCATCATGCACCATTGCAAAGATTCGGGCAAGGTGATGGTGAAGTAAGTGTTGTTAAGCTTAAAAATCTTGTTGGATTGGATCTTGTCAATTGGAAATTGCGTTAGTGAAAAAAATTGCATTAATTTGAAATAGGTAATCGCTCGTGTTATTCAAACGGATGACTCCGACTTTTCTCACCACAACCAAAATGAGAACGACTCACGAAGACGGCAGGGCTCCCGAAGAGTAACTCCAAAGAGACAAGCGCCATTAAAAACATCCAGAAAAGTAAATAGACGCTTAAATCGCAGAAATTTTGCTAGAAATAATAACGGCACAATCTATGCAAGTCGTCCCGCTCAAAGACAACAGATTCAGAATGTCATTATTTCGTAATACCTTTTTCCATCGAAGCAAAACACTTTTGAAGTGCAAATATATCTCATTATTTGAGCTGTGCTTTAGCTTATAATATATTAGCATGAGTCATTTATTTAATTTATTTACCTCGGTAGGAGGTTATATTACAAAGAACTACGTTACCTTTGAAGAACAAAAGTACGCATTACATAATAAGGATTTTTAATTTATCTTTCAAATATTCAAACCGTAGCAATGTTTAGAGTTATTAGACGATTGTGACGATGATAAAAGAAAATTATGGCTCACGATTCAACTCTATTTTAATAATAAAAACAAAATCTTAATATTTGTATGGATCATTATTTTGCGTCAAAATGCCCATGGCCTCTATTATTCAAATTTTTTAATCAGTTCTGGAGTGAATGCTAGACTTCTTTGCGACTGCATTCATATATCACAATCATTTTTTTAAATATGAATTTGGGGATTAGTTAGCTTGTTTGTTTTGTCGCAATACTCCAGACTCTCCAGATTCCCTTAAACGCATGTATAAATGCTTTTTAGAAGCGTAAATGTTATTAATTGATTGACCTTGACCTAGCCTTGAATTCTTCTCTTTCCAGATTTCCGACTATTCTGGAGACATAAACATTGTGAAGGCCGAGGCTTGGGTTGAAGGACCAGGAAAAGCTATAGCAGCTCATTATGTCGCTGACGTGTCCAACTACACAACTTCCCAAAGAAATTATGAAGGTAATGGCCGTCTCCGTAATGTGGATGGAATCTTTTCTGCATGGAAGCCCTCTAAATGGATGGAAACAAGCACAACCGACGAGGAAAAGAATTTTGTCATGAATCAGTATGGAGTAGTAACTGTGAAAAAACCAGGACTTTACGTGATTTACGCCCAGGTACGTGATTCTACTTTTAAATAAAATGGTGCATCTAAAGCTTATATCTAATCGAAATTCATACAATTTAAATCATGGGATTCATTTTATATCTAATCGAAATTCATACAATTTAAATCATGGGATTCATTTTATATCTAATCTTGATTTGATGCATTTGTCTTTTCGATTTCCAGATTACTTATTTGGATGACCACGACACAAATGGCTACATAGTTCAAGTAGATCAGGATATTTTCCTTCAGTGTACTTCAAATACACCGGCTCATAATGGAAGGACTCAGACCAACTCTTGCTACACCAGCGGTATCAGACATCTTGACCAAGATGCACGACTAATTATTAAGGATATTGAGGTAATTAATACAATCAATTCTAATGTTTTTAATATTTACGATTTATGGTGATTGAACAATACATTTTTATGCGGTCCTACAGGTTAATCGGTATTCCATTTTCCGACCCGAAAAAACCTTCTTTGGCTTGTACAGAATTGGAGATGCATGAAAAACTTCCCAAGGATAAGCAATTCGATCACATCATTAGACTCTCTCGGAATATTTTTTCAGCATCATCTTAATTTTCTGGATCAGTCAAGCTGTCCAGAAATCATCTCGGTATATTTTTAAGTTACCAATTATTTCTAATCTGAATCCTGAGTCATGTACCTAATGCCATAAAGTTTCATGTTTTATGTTTCTTACCTTATTTTCCCCTCAGTTGTTGATCATTTAATTTTACGCTATTTTGTTGATATATACTTACTTTTCTTTGACTCTGTCTGACAAATACTCAATGATAATTAATTAATTAAGAGATAAATTATATTTTTGGGTCAAATAAGACAAATGACTGTTTCGCAAATCTTTATTGTAAAAGAAGGGAGAGAACATTGTCTTATAGTTATACTTTATAGCAAAGAACTGATTTATTTCACGTAATAAATTGTGTATTTATGTCGATGTTGATTACAGTTAATTATTTGTTGTTATCATTAATTTTAAGCTGATACGCATTATATTAAATAAATACTGTATTATGCACGTTTTTGTTCTTTTATAAGAGGGCAAGACAATAATGTAGTTTAAATCGCCTAAATTATTAGAAATAATCAATTATATACTTAATTTAGCAAGGCAAATAATGATATGAAAAATACGTGATCAAGGGAAAACGACTAGAAATCCTCATAGTGCCATCTTACAACTGCGTCAATTTATTTCAGCTGTAAGGAGGACCGCTCCCGCTAACCTCTAAAATTTTAGTTCAACCTGCTATACATTATTTTAAGTAGGCGTTTATATTATCACGAAAATTTAGTTGTTCAGATGGACAATGTTCTTTATAGAATTTTAAAAAAGAAGTTTTTTTTTTTTTTGAAAATTCTATTCTGGTCACAAAGATAAGTTACGGTAACCTATATGTCAGAATAAACCAATCAAAGAAACGTTATAACGAGAATTTCTGCCATAACTTTCCCGATAGTTTAAATATATTCGTTTTTTCATTCTTCGGATTGGGAAACAACATTTCTTTAAAACCCCCAATAAAGAACATTAGTTTAACTAGGATACTACATCTATTTATTATCATCATTATTGGTATTAAAAATGACTTTATTT
>JAHZMX010000604.1:0-12584 GCA_027743895.1 Seira musarum | reverse complement strand
AACAACAAGAGGTTGTTCAAGGAAAAATATTAATTGAAAATTCCTAATGAAAGTCCAGAATTGCATAGATCCTATGAATTTTCAAATGCAAAATGTAATGGTAAATGATGTAACAATTCGTACAGCGGAAATTAGAGCCAACTAAAATACAACTAAATACATCTATTTGTATTTAATTTATTCTTAGCCAATTAGGTTTTGTTTAAGCTAAAACGGAAATTGTTTTGGAGAAGGATGGTAGGGATAAGAAAGACATTTGTTAGGCAAAATTTCGATAAGATTTTGTATCGAATCAAACAGTTTTGAAAAACATTGTATGTATAGAATAATAAATTATGTATGTATACTTAATGTATAATTATAAAGGCATAGAAAGCATCATGCATGTGCACAGTACCTTTACACTCTCCTCAATCATGAAATCTGATTCATTAAAGTGGATTTTTGTCACTGTCTGATAATATGAGCGAGTTGGAGTTGCGGATTTGGACAGGAACTTTCCAAATGAATATCATTATTTGGTGTTAGTCGGAATTTATTTCATAAGTATGTTTTATTTTTGTGTGTGTCTTCATGTCTGAAGTGTTCTGGGGAAAGTGAGATTCTTTCATATGTTTTTTGTATAGTTTTCTCAGATGTGTTTTGTTTGTTAGTCTCAGGGATTAGAATTCGATTAAATTCACAATTTTGTGTCGCTTTCCCCAACTCTTTATCCGACTTGTTGCTTGCTGCTCCTTAAAAGGAATATATTATGTGAAATAAAAATTTAATTAGTTTTTGTGCCTGATCTTGGCATAATATTTTTGATGGAAGATGGATCATTTTCTTTGTCATTCGAAAAAAGTTTTATATTATTTCTTTTGTATCCGCTGCTGCGTAAATAATGATAATGATAATGGTATACAAAAATGATTAGGGAATTAGGTGGATAGGTCAAGTATATAATTTGAAGGCTGCATAGTGCATGTTTCAGCAATGCCTAGCAGATATATAGAAGAGAAAAGTATAGAGCGGAAGAATGAATGAATTATGAAATATTTTTGTGGTGCTCGTACAAAAAACCTTAGATTAAAAAGAAACACATGTTTAAACAGTATTGAAAAAACATTTAGATACGATAAGGTAAATAGTATTATAAAAACACGTAAAAGACGGAAAAAATAATAATGTCAACGATAAGGATAATAATTTGTTCGACAGCAGCAGCACTTTAAGAAACATAGCGTCCAGCATACTTAGAACAAGACAGAGAAATAAATGGGTGGACAGTTCAGAAGTTGNGTATAGAGCGGAAGAATGAATGAATTATGAAATATTTTTGTGGTGCTCGTACAAAAAACCTTAGATTAAAAAGAAAAACATGTTTAAACAGTATTGAAAAAACATTTAGATACGATAAGGTAAATAGTATTATAAAAACACGTAAAAGACGGATAAAATAATAATGTCAACGATAAGGATAATAATTTGTTCGACAGCAGCAGCACTTTAAGAAACATAGCGTCCAGCATACTTAGAACAAGACAGAGAAATAAATGGGTGGACAGTTCAGAAGTTGACAAGCCAAAGGCCGTATGAAAAAACATGATGACACTCAAAATTACTAGTGAAAGCCTTGACCCTGTCAAACTCTGTCAAGCCACCCTGTCCCACACAGGAAGGAAACATAAAAACACTGAACGAACAAATAACATTCATAGGCCATTCTGGGGTAAACTGAAACAGTTCTTTGCCTCGTTCAACAGTAAAAACTTTACTTAAGTAATTTCAATTTGAAAGACAGTAAAAAACATTGATATTTATATAATGCACACGAATAAATCAGCACAGTAAGTATTTAAGGTACACTGCAAAAGTTCTTTTTTAGCGCAACAAACACAACGAGAAGGACAAAAAGTTGGAGCACCGCACCGAAGGGCTTACTGTCGTATTCCTTTGATCGAAGACTGGCATCGAGGCGGTCACCATAAACTGGAACTTGCGGTCAGGACCCCAACGGGCTCGAGTCGCCTTTAAATTATGGGTGTTTTGTACACAAAAAAATATGCGGGAAAATTTAATAGGCATAACGTAATAAGGGAATTAATATGCGTGGCAAACATTCAGGAGAAAGTGGTTTGGGTTGGAGACAAAAAAAAACACATTTGTTATGTCATCCGATTGTATAGTTGTTGGAGTGGTCCGCGCAATAAAAAAGAATGATGATAAGATAGATGAGGATGAGAGGGAGGAAAGAGGAAAGTTGTTTTCGTATTCATGTCGAACCACCCAATATATATTTCCATTGGAGCCGAGAGACAGAGACAGAGAGAGAAAGAGGAGAGCGTCGTCATCATCAGAGTCCATGCATGGAGGAAGGAAAATCACAAAGAAAATTCAAATTAGTTTTTTCTTTCCCACCTACTACATTCCCTTCTTTTAAAAGGACTTTTAAAGCACGTTACACACATATAAAAATGGCGAACACGTAACATAATTTCGCAGCATATCCTATTGTCTTCTTCTTTGTCCTTAAGGTACCATTATCAAAGAATATTTTATTGTGAAACGTGACACGTGCACATCGACTCGCTTTTTTTCTGGGGCAAGTTAAGACAGCTAAAACTTTTCAGGTTATCTTGATGATCATCATTTCATTAGTAAAAGTCCTTTTCAGCAAATTACAAAAAAATGTTTTGTGATGACATTCTTTTAAATTTTTTTTATCATTTATCATCATTAATCAACATCGATCATCCCACAAGTCCAGTCCACACAAAAAAGAAAAAAGACAACATAAAAAGTAAGAGAGATACGTAATGCGTCTACTTACTTCAACATTAAAATTAGCTACATTACATGTTTTTTATCCTATCTACTTGTAGTACCAACTAGATTCATTTACACACGCGCATCATACTATCAACCATCACCATCATCATACTTAGCATCAATTCCATTCACTTGGACAATCCGAAAAAGTTCTATAGCGAGAGAAAGATTGAGAGAGAGAGAGAGAACGATGTAATGAGAGAAATGCAATGCGATAGAGAAGATATAAAAGATAATAAGAATAATAGCTCCACAATAATGATACTTACTTTAGGCAAACAGAGAGAATAGAAAAAAGTGAAGGAAATGTGTCCTACGAAAGTATGCGATTGAAGTACGATAAAGAAGATAAAGGTACAATACCACTTTTTTATTTTTAAGACAGAAAAATGTTGGAAGAAGGGTGGAAGCAGAGCAAAAGAAAAAGGAGGAAAGGAACTGAATCGTGATGGATGGATTAAATACGTCTTCTTGTCATCATCAACTTAAGTTTGTGTTTAAAAGGAAGGAAGGAAAAACTTGAATGACAGGATAAAAAAGGATGATTTTCTTCAAAAAGAAATAAGATGGAGAGTGGAGATGGAACAACTAAATTTTTCGCTAGTTTTCTCTAAAGCGACTGTTATGAAAATGGGTGCGCACTACATTACATTTCAGAAAAAGGAAAATGATGCAGGTGGTAAAATGCTTGGAACCACTCTAAAAGCGTCTTAATTAACTCCGAAAATTCTTTGATGAGTAAGTAAAGAGGACTACAAACGTTCCTGCCTGGGGCTATACATGACCACAAGGCTTAAAGTTTAGGTACAAGGAAGATTTCAAGAAGTATTCAACGAATATGGAAGGGAAATCCACAGTTCACTTTCACAGTCTTGGTGTCTTAGACAAGTACAGTCAGTATTTTAAAAAGGAGTTTATCTTGAATTGACGAATCATCATCATCTCAGATGTAAAAATTAGCTAAATATTTGACTTCAAACAGTTTACAAAAAACATTTGAGACTATTCTTGATAGATATAGAATTTTCCCTGTGAATACAAACTAAAACTTATACAGGCGAGTGCCAAAAACAAAGGAAAGCTTTGGGGCAACGTAAAACATTTTATGGCAAACACGTCTGCATCCGCTGCGTATCTACTTCTAAGGCCTATGCAGACAGCCTTGATGCCAAGCTCAAACTCGACAAAGTTTCTCAAAGCGGTTTACACTCTTTTCAAACCGTTCCTTTGAAAATAAAAAAAAAAGAATCTGTAATAAAAACCTAAAACACCCTGTAGCTACCTTTTATCCTACTTTTCTTGAAGAATTCGAATATTCCCTTCATTAAGGAACTTCACTTCATTGAATTCTCCTCCATAAAAAAAAACTTTTGCAATAAATCACAAGTCATACATCGATATAGTGATCCCAAATTTTCAAATTTTGAATCTAAAACTAATCTGGATTCACAATCAGAGTCACAATCACAAAGTCAAAAGTTCCTTGGATCGAGATCGAGCTCCGCTTGAATGAAATAAAATCTGGCATTTTCCCGTCGAGTTGAAGGCATGCATGGTTGGTATAATCGCAAAGTGCCATGCCAGGAGGAACTACCCCGGAGAACAAAAAGTTGACAAAGTAGATGGTTTGGCTTGCAGCCTTGCAGCTATACAACCATTTCCTCTTTTTAAAAAAAACTCTGGCATGCTGTTCCATTAAAAATATGTATGCATTTTACTTTCTCTTCCGCTTCGTCGAATTCAAAAAGATTATACTTCCTTGACTCGACTTCGACTCCATTAAAAAATGTAAAAGAGAGGGTTTTTGTTCTACATTCACATTGAAGAAAATTGATTTTTTTTGCTTATGACGCACCGATCCCTTTCCCATGTCCCATTGTCCTCAAAAAGACAAAGGCCAGGCGTGGTTGCGATCGTGATCAAAGTTGATCAAAAAGGCAAAACCCGGCAAAGGAAGGGGTAAAATTCTCAACGCTACTTAAGATAAGGCGTCATTGCCACTACTTTTCAGGTCTCCATAAGCTTTGCTGAGTTGCGGGTCTACATAATAATAAGACTGCTATAAATAGACGGAAACGTGCACATGACTGCCTAAGTACATTCCACAAAAAATAATCCCTGACAAAGGCTACGGTACGGACAGGGCCACCAAAATTGCCAATTGGTTTCACCCTAGTCCAATTTTTCAAGAACTCTCAAGCGCAAATTAAGTGGAGCGTGAGTCTCTGAGCTTGTGATTGAGTGGAGGAAAATGGGAAAGTTTTTTCTCTCCTACGATTCATTAAATACAACAAAATTATGCGCGAACAGCACATCCAAACGGAATCTTTTATACTATTCCTAAAATAAGTTTCAATTCTCATCAAACTTTATTGTCAAGCCCACTCAACCACTACATATTTCAAACTTTTTTTAGATGTCCGCTACTTACAATCGCAATCAGTGTAAAAAGCACTTAATTAGGAACAGGAGTATAATTCCCATTTCTAGGAGAGAATGAACGGCATGAAAGGGTATGGAATATTGAATTCCATTTTCAATCGCATGCTTTAAAACTATCAACTTTTCTGTTAAAACTTTAATTGGAGGATAATTAATTTGTTCGAGAGAGAGTTTGATGAAATGGTGGGAAAGTTTTCGAAGTACAAAGTCAGTCATATCAAATGGAAGCAGGGAAAGTTCCGGAAAATTGAAATACATAGAATTGCCTTGATATCGACAAAGCTCGATGCTTCCAATCCAATCACAATAAAAAACGATAGGAAAAGAAGAGAAGAAAGCAATTTAGGATTAGACAAAAAAGGCAATAAAAAGGGTAGCAGTTTACCTACTTAAGAATACAGAGAAATACACAGAGGAATAGTAGTGAAGGGGTACTGTTTTCTAGACGGGATGATATGTCTCAATAATAGAGATGTAGAGAGGCTAATACATTTTAGAGAAAAAAAATCAATACGAAATTGTAAAGATATTCTCAAAAGGCCGGGCCGATCTTTTTTTTTCTCATCCATACACACTTGACACTTACATCAACAGAGTTGCAATTTGCAATCACGCAAGATGGTATTAAGTTACTCTACGAACGCATTCACATTACAAATTACAAATATCGTATTAAAAAAATTAGTTTGCGTTTATTTGAGATTATAGCAAAACAGGTTTTGTTGTGCTGTGCAGAAAAGATGTAAGCTTACTTAAAAACTAAAGTCAAGACTTTTTAAATATCAGTCCGAAATAAATGTTAATTGGATTTGCTTTAGCGTAAGCAATGATCCAGTAGTGTCAGTCATTCTAGTCCGCGGTCACGAGCAAGGGAAAGCGTTATTAAAGTTAGTAAAAGCATGAAAAGTGCTCGTTTTATGGTTATTTTGTACATGCAACACTTTTGTAAAAAAATACAATTCAATAAAAAAACGTTTATACCGGAAATGTGAGTGCATGTATTCCTATCGAATAAAGTCAAGTCGATTTCACCTGACGAAGGGCAGTCTCCCAAGACGTTTTCTGTATCTTTTCTTTTGGTAACAAAGTATTAATTATCTTGCTCAATTTCCCTCCAAAAATTAGTTGTTTTTTGGCTGAAGTACAAACGTTCGCTAGTTAATTGTTTAAATTCTAAACTGCTTTAGGACTAAAATTGCAATTTTATTGCAAAAAACCACACACTTTTATAGGCATGTAAGTATTGTAAATTGAGTTTAAAAAGTGGAAAAATTGCTACAAAAACTAATTTAATTCTATGAATTAAAAAATATTTTTAATGCTAGAGAACAAGTTAGACAAAAAAATTAGAGTTAAGTAAAATACAAACTACACACATTTTTTAGAATTCAACTGACCTCGTTCAACTTTGTTTTAGCCTCTTTGGCCCTTTTCATTTCTTCAAGTTTCTTTTGCGTGATTGCTTCAGCTCTCGGCAGCTGATGACTACTTGTATGATGGGCTAAAGATGGAGGATGCTTTGAAAGTGAGGAAGTAGAAGAGTAGTACGGTGACTGACTCAGACTGAATCCTCTCTGTCTTCTCTGTATTAATTTTTGCTTTGTTTTAGTGTTAATTTTCTTTCCAAAAGAATAAATCAATTTTAATAACAATCAAAGCACACAATTTTATAAAAGATGAGAATCCTTTTTTGGTTTTATGTGATGATTAGATAATTTAATTAATTAATTAATTTTTGGTGGTAGTATCCCTTCAAATATTTTTTTAAATTCAAAATCTATTTTTCCATTCCTTTTTTGTTGCATTGCAAAATATTAGGAATTAAAAAGTGCTTCATTTCAAGTTTTAGTTTGAAGTATGATTCCTACATGCAATATGAAAAGAGGCTTTGTATTCATCATGATGCAGAGATTTTTTTATTCCGCATTATTACGCTTCAGCTTCAATTAGTGGCGACTTTGCTTTATTATAGTTTTTGAAATATTTTATAGACCAACCTTTGATCAAAATAAAAGAATCTAATTAAGAAAATTAATTTTTGCCTAATTATTATTATGCTTTTACGTGAGTGACTTTACATGTATTTCGTAAGTGAATCTTTAATCTGAAAAGCACTAAAAACGTAACCGTACGTCTTTCTCAGAAATATAATAATTAATTTACGTATTTGGGTAAGTATTAGAGTGCCATTATTATTCTTTTGTTAAAAAACAAACCTGTTTTTTATCTGTGCAAAAATTAGTTGGCGAATTGCAATGCAAATAATGCAGTGTTTATTTAATGGCAAGTAAAGAAGGTTGCAATTTTTTTTGCATTGTTTTAGTACGATAATAACTAATTATAACTAAACGAAACTAAAACAAGTGGAATGGAAAAAGGGATATTATTAAAATCTTTCAGTGTTTTATCAAAATAAGTATAAAATCATAATTAGCGCATATACAGTTTCATGGATGAGCTGAAGTCCGGCCATAACTTCTGTTTTGTATACCCTAGTGCGCTCAGCTCCTTTCAATTCAAAATGTTCAATTTTGTCGCATTTTATTTTGTTTTTGACTTGACTTGTGATAGGTACTTGTGAATGACCTACTCAGTTTCCCTTTTCAGCTCATCTCCTTTTCGTCATTTCCTGCGAAAATCAAGCTCTTTTCCTTTTTAGGCCCACCAATGAGGAAAACAAAGTTTGAGTCAACGTCAAACGACTAATGTAATTTCCGACCTACCTGTAAATTGTCGAATTAATTTCAATTTCCACTTTCTCCTATCAAAACTACATTTTCTCTCGTTTTTACGTACGTCCAACTCTAAAATAAAAGTTTTCTCAGCCAACACCAAACTTCTAAAATTAATCTACAAATCTACGAACTATAATTTCTTTCAATAGCACTTTCTCTCATCAAATAATCCTAGAAAGACAAAGGTGATTAGAAAAGTTATTCCAACATCTTTTTTCATAAAGCATACCCTCTCAATGCGCTCCTCATGAGCAATCATCTCCCTCAAGTCATCTTCCGTTGGATTAGTCATTCCGTAGTCAAGAAATTCTGCGACTCTTTGTCCAGATATTCGTACATTCGACCATCCCCTCTTCCTTTTGCCAGTGGGCTCATCAGAGGACGGCGCGTAAAACTCAATACCTTCCGTTTTATTGGACACCTTCCTGAGGAAGGACTTGTAACGTTCTGAACGTTCTCTCTGCTTCCGTCGGATCTTCTCATCCCAAAGCCAGTCAGATTCCGCAATATCCTGTGAAGAATAGAAAAAAAATATATAAAAAATAATAATCCTTTAGCTAAAGTTTAGTTTTAAAAGTGTCAGTGCTACTACCACAAAACTACTTTACACAAGGCTATAAAAAGCGGTCGCAAAAATTTCTCGCAATAAAACATTGCAAACGGTAATAGTCAAGGCGTTTAAGTACCCACCATTGCTATACAAAACACAACGATCTAGATCCAATTCCTTGTCACCGGAAATACAATGTCTCCGGGATTTTCCTATAAAGACCATGAGCATACTTTAATCCTCGCAATTTCACTCCTTTCTTTTTACGGTCAAATGACTTCAGATAGAATCAAAGAATGCCGCCAGTAAACAATCAGCCCAAACTTTGCACATTTTTTCCGATCTGTTTTTGTAAGTTTGCACAAAAGGAATAAGTGAAAGGCAGTAAAAACGAATGAAATTGAAAAAGATGAAGGTTTTTTCTCTTTTTTCGCATTTCTCTTGTGGCGTGCTTCGTTTCAGAAGATTTTCCGCATGGGATTTTTCCCCTCAATAATTTCTCTCACTTTTTGGCATCCAAATGTTTGTTTTGCAAAGCGATTCCACCCTATTTTTCCTCCTTGAAGGAAGGAAGGAGAAATCAAATTGAAACTTTTTTCTTGGCACAAGCACACATCCGATCCACAACCCACATCGTATTTTGTAAGGAAGAAGAAGGAAAAATCATCACGCTCCCATGCCCACTTTCCCCAATCCAATCCATGTGTACAATCGCAATCTACTGCAGACTTGAGTAAAGCTACCGTCAACCTCATCTTCTTTCTCCGTTTGTTATTGACTTGACTTTCTTTCGGTTCGCGTTAACGCGGGACACAATCAAGAATTACCATCGGAAAAGACGAAAAAATATGCTTTTACTACTTTTCTTTTGGGAGGAGGAGAGGAGTAGATTTAATAGGAATGTGAATCGAATGCCTTTTCCTATTCTCCACTCCAAGTCAGCCTTACGTTGTAACCTCATTCATTGTTGTGCTTTACTTATCCCCCCTTCTGGAAGAAATTGTCAATAATTTCAAGAACCAAACAGAGCTCTTCCATTTGATGGCACATTTCTTTTCCTAGAATAAAAATACCTTCAGTAGGTATATTTGGAGGAATATAGTAATAATAAGACACAACCGCAAAAACCTTTTTCATTCATTCTATTCTATTATATATGTTGCATAAAGTTTCCCGAGCGTAAATAATTTATTTCTATGAGGTCCATCAATTTTAAATTACTGTAATCTGCTCCTTCCTTTCCCAAGAGAAGAATGCTCAGCTATTTCAGTTCCTTTTCTCCCACAAAAGAAAAACAAGTAAATGGTAACGCGGAACTTGAAGGAACACAGGAAGGACCGGAATGAGACCATACTCGGCCGGAGCCACAGCTGCGTACAATTCATGGAAAAGGTTGGGAACGTTAAGGTAAACAGCTAGTTTAGTTCGAGGACTACCAATACCACCCATAGTTTAATATGTATTACTCCTTTCTCCTTGATGTGTGTGTGTGTGTGGTCGGTCATTAGGGTGAGCAAACATAACATAAGTTAACATGAAAATGGGAGATGAAGAATAGATGAGCATCATCATGATTGTCATCGTCATCAGGATGCCATAATGTAATATAATTCATGCTAATCATGAACCTCCTTTCTCCGCAGTTAGAAACACTCTTCTGTTTCATTTTTATGATACTAACTTGGTTGAGTTCATAAAAAGCAAAATGCCGACCTTTGTTGGTTCCCAAAATGTAAGATTTACTCTAATTTCATGCGCCATGTCATGCTCCCATTCCCATACTGCCTAACAGGGATAAAATATAGATTGCCCGGAAAATTTTTAAATAGGTCCAACAAGCTTGTGCTTGAGTTTTTCCATTACTAGATAAGTACATAGGTGGGCTCATCATAAATAAATAAAACAGGAAGTGAAGGTTCTCAGAGTAGGTGAAGTAGTAAAATGAACTATGCATGTCCTCCCTTATTTCTTCTATAATGAATAGCAAATTATAAATGAAGGAGAGACTAAAAACGAGGACAATCTCATCTCGTTTCCAGATTTTTTATCCGTAAAATAATAATTCATTCATTCGCTTGCTCTCACTATTTTAGATGAGGGAGCCATTTTGAAGCTACTTGAATCAGACATCATCTACTGCATAATGAAATCTTTCTCCCGGATGTGAATGCGGCCATTCCTACTTACTTAAGTACTTACTATTAGATGGGAAAATGTAAAATCCTTTTTCACAAATTACATTGGAGAAGAGAGAAGAAGCGAGTTCTAGTAAATAAACGCGTCCTTCAGCTCGGAATCGCAATTTCAATCGTGATCCTGACATCTCCATTATCATATCATTTCATACGAATCCAAGAAAAAGAGAGCAAGAGGGCCAACCTTAAGCCAAGGCAATGGCAAAGGAATAAAGAGGAATCCGAGATTTTCACGACGAATTCCGCGGTGGAGCTAGAACGTGAAGGAAATGGTCGAAGTAGAAAGCAATAAGTAATTTGTCGGAGGCAGGTAAAGCTTTATCAGGTAAATGGAAACCATCTTTCTTTCCTCTTCCTAATAGGAAAACTCCATTAGCAGTTCAATCCAAGAAAAATACTTACATGTAAGTAAGTAGTTCTAGTTGGTTGTGACTGTAGCTGTGCCTCTCTCCCAATAAGGCTTCCATTTTTCAAATATGATTTCTCATCAGTACGTAAGTCGGTTCTTTCTAGATAGATATAAGTGGAACATCTTTGAGAAATTCGTGAAAAATCATATTTTTATTGCTTCCTCTACTCCATAGCTCACTGAACTCCCTCGAGAGAGAGAAAAATAGGAGTGCTCTTTCAAATTTAATGAAGTATACACGTTCTCATATATCGAAAGTAATGCAGTTTATTACATCATCATAATATCATGTACACCTTTACCTGCCTTTCACAGAATATTAGGTAAGTCGGCTTGGCCAATTCCACAAGGAGTAAATCAAACAAAGAGAAAAGGAAGGAATAAGTATATTATGTTTGCTCTAACTTAATTCTATTTTCTCCTCCATCTCCATCAAAAGGACGACCTAAATGATTTTGGTAATAGGAATTTCCTGGAATCCAAAACGAAAATAGGCACAATTTTTGGTAAAAATGAATAGCGAAATGAGCTGATTAAATTGATTTGCTTTATTCCATTTCACACGATTTCCATCTTAATAAATGCCCTAAGGAAATCAAATCACATCAAAGGCATAATGCTTCTTTATCTCATCAACAAAAAAATAAGACCCAAGTGAATTAGTTTGAGGCATTTATGTGCAGGTAGTTGGATAGGTACATTTAAATTTGGAGTATAAAAATTTCTCATAAAGCTGTAATCATTTTCCAAGTGAAAGGAGCCAGCTGGAATTCTATTTTCTACCATAAAGGAACCACAACAAAAGTAATAGTTTTATTATGTCCTTCATGAAAAACGTTGAATAAAAGGAGAATCGAGTCTGATTGTGAGTGGGATACAAAGGGATGGGAACGGGCTACCTTGAGAAAAAACAACAATGCCAGCAAAGGCCTTGCCTTCTTATCGCACGGCACACCGAAAAAATCCCTTCTCTGTGGAAAGGCATTCATAGCAGGATCCTAATGTTCTATTCTTTTCTTAAACCTATTTGTATTTTAGGAGGGGACAAGCAACGACTGCACCATCAAATCAATGTGAGTAGAACTTAAAACCATCTTTTTTATATTAGTTCACAGACTGAAAAATGCCTAGCAAAAAATTGGAACAGCAAAATTTCCAGTTGTATTTACCGTTAATTGATCCAATTCTTGAATTGCACTTTCCAAATAGCAGTCTCTCTGGATTTAATAAAGAATCAAATTGCGGAAGTCAGTTAGTAGTCTAAATTTGAACTGAACCCTTATGCTTTTGGTTTTTGAGACATGAACAGAAAAAAAAATAAAAAATTTTCAGCTCTAAACCCAAGAGATACTCGATTCATAGCAAAATCCAAACAACTTTTTTTGTATCGTCCAATGTACAGAAAAGGCCTATCCACCTAACTAGTTTTCTTTCTTTTGTAC
>JAHZMX010000603.1:0-69738 GCA_027743895.1 Seira musarum | reverse complement strand
GTCAATTCTACAGCCATTTCAAATACTTTTCTTTTTTATCTCTGGAAAACTACTAAATATTGAATCTTTGAGTCTTGTCATACTTTTTTCTCCCAAAACTTATTCCTACATTTTTCTCAAATATCGTTTACTTGGCCGTCTTTGACAGACAATTTTTTTGAGGGATTCAAGAGAAACTAAATTCTGAGGTTTTAATGCATTTATATAATTATGTCTTTCTCCTTGGTCTACAAAAATCCAACACAATCCGCTTAACTTAGATTCATCCTTTTCCATTCCCTATTAATGCTAGTTAGATTGCAGTCTGCTACGGACACCTGATGTTAATCTAACAAACACACAAAAGAATAGAAAACCCGACACGTTCCAAATGTACAAAGATAAAAAAATCCACTTTGTGGTAGCTTTTGCTTCACTTACTTGGCCATTATTTTTTCACTCTTCTGCAAATACGACACTAGCAAAAAATTCTAAGTAAAAAGCAAAAGAATTTCAAATGAAGGAGAAAACTTGTGAAACAAAAAAGAAAAGTTGCTGATAGGAAAGGATGTTGCTACTTTTTTCCCTTCGTTGGCAACTGCCGCGTGGGAATGACGGAATATATAGCAGTGACGGAATCTTAACAAGCGGATATAAATTGTCCATACAAAAAACACAAAGAAAGGAAATTAGTAAAATATAGAATAAATCGAAAATGTGAGGAGGATATCTGAAGCATCCAAACTATGTAACCAACTAACTCAAAGTTTTTCCTTTCCCCTTAATCTTTCATACAGTCTGCACACACACTCACACAGAGAAGAGAGTGGAGTCTTTAAAAAAACTCGCTAAAAAACTAACACAACACAACTTTTTCCTTGATGTCTTCAAAATCAAATAGAAAGAGTGGATTTTGTTAAAGGAGTAAAAAGTAAAAATACATAACCTTATCATTAGAAATTCCTCCCTACTTTAAAGTTTCAAATGAATGTCACAAAATTGGAGAAAGAACATGAAGGAGGTAACAAAGAGTATTGGACAAAGTTGTGTCGGAGTATAGGGTTCAGTAGGAACATCCCGTAGTTTTATAGCGCTTTTCGAAACTTTTTGTTGCCTAGTCCGTCGGTTCCATTTTCTCTAGTTTATTTTTTTCCCTTCCTCTGCTTTTCTTTTAAAGAGAGTCAGTCATATCATCCGACAGTGAAGATTCTGGATTGCTGATAGTGAGCAGAGAAATCACCAATTTTTATAACTTTTTATAGGTAAACTGGATCGAAATGTTTTATATTTTAAACGGGAATTCTTGACAAGGGGAATTCTACCTCACCACGATCACTTTTTCTCCTCACACTTTTCTCTTCTTGAAGGATTTACAGTCTCTGTTAACTTTTATTAGAGAAAAGAGCTACGCGTCAGAGGAACTCAAAGGCAGAAGTATTTCAAACACAGATACGAAAAAATGCAAGATTACTATACACACATGAACTCGAATGATATACGTCACATATATTATTCATATCCCATCCATTTGAGCTATTTGAACCTGTGAAGTGGACTGATCCATAAAATTTAAATTACTCGGGAAAGAAATATAGGAAGTTATAGGTGGAATTGGCAGAGATGATAGAGTGAGGGAGTAGGAGGAAAATGAGAAATGAAGTCGAAGAAAGTCTATAAAAATATTTCATATCATCATAATTTGGTACATAAAAACATATATTCCTCTTTCCTCATGTGTAAGCAATGGGAAGCTATCCATTCCGTCATTTTCCATTCCCATCAAAATCTATTTGACAGTCTCATCTTTACCAAGAACCTGTTTATGCAAACATAAAGTTATTTCTTTGCTTGGAGCTTTTTCCACCTTCCTTCATTCCTTCAAACGTCAAAACACTTCAACCTATCAAAAAGTAAAGCTGGGTAAACATTTGCCAAAAAATTACATGGAGTTAACTGGAAAGGTTGACTAAACGGTTTTGTGAAAGAGAAACGAGGGGAAACACGATCTAGCACTTCTCATCTTTCCTTTCCCAACGAAACAATATCAGTTTTGAAACCTCCGCCGAACGTATACATACATGCACATTGTATATTGCAAAAGTTCATTCTGCGTTTTCAAAGAATTCCTCATCCTTTTGCCATACAAAACATTTGGCAATGCTGGGCAAACTGTTCTGGAGAAAATGTAAGTCTTTTTAGGAACAAAAAATCAATATGACTTTAATAGGGAGCGATAGAAGCATGTTTGTAACTCGATCTGGAATCATAGTTCATCTCGAAACTACTGCTCAAACTCCTCGGGAGATACAAAAGAACAAGGAGAAAAACTAACTAGAAAAAGTAATGTGAAGGCACGACCATAACAAATTCGCAGTTTTTTTCCAAGAGGGGAATATGAATAAATCATTCATTCACCTTGCCACTACTTTGCTCTTCCCTTCTAAACGACCGCATTCCTTTTTTCATCTCGAATACTTTTCACATTTGATGTAATATATTACCAGGAAATAGTTAAAAGTTTAGCAAAAGCATCTACAGGGAACCCTGCATGAAGTCATAGCTTTTTTGAAAAGTTGAATGTGGAGCAGACGTTTTTCCCTCTGAGTAGGATAAAAATGATGGGACGAAAATGAAAAGAACTTGTGCATCAAAAAAGTCCTCGCCATTTTCATTTCGACTCTATACGTGTGTGAGAAAATGATAGTGTGCACTGTTGGCAACTTTGAGCTTTCACCCCCGTCCTGCTTGACTCCTTTATCTTTTCCATTCTTACTAATTTCACACATCCATATGAAAAAAGGACGAAAAGAAATTCTTTCAGTTAAGTGCCTTATGGAAAAACTTTGATACATTAAGCAGAAGAGAAGTCGAAAGAGGAGTGTATCATCATGAGATCTCAACGAACTAGTTGCCAGAAACACACACGCTAGAAAAAGAAATATGTATTCGGGGCCCAAAAAACACCCGTGAAGACAGACATACAATGCCTTCGTCTGTCTCCTTCTCTCCGCCAGTATTTTTATCTGGTCGAATAAAGCATCTATTTTTTTTTCTCTTTTTTACTTTTCCCAGTGGGCCACCACTGACATTTTATGAAGGCAAAATACCCTAGATAGGTGCTAATACGTATCTTTTCTTTCATGTTTAGACTAAATCTGTCCTCCGACGTCTGTCTACTCACTACTGGCTTTCCCATTCACGAAAAAGGACTTTTCGAAAAAAAATCATTGAGTCTTTGAAAGGCCAAGACCATAGACAATGTAACTGGTACGAATGAACGCAAGATAAAACATATGTAGGAAAAGATCGACGTAGAAAACAAGTGTGAGTAAAATTGGTTAATTGTAAGTTCAGCCACGTTGTCTCACTTTTCCTTTTCCCACATTTTACCTCTTTTTTTCCTATTGCAACATCCGATCCTCCAATAAACATAAAAATGTAGGCGGCGCGGTTTCTAGAAGCCGCATCAATAGACCCACAATCAATACCACGGAGGGGTCACTATATTACAAACTTAGGAAAAAAAACATGGAAGTAGACATGTGTTCCCACATTAAATCGACCGTTTTTCCTTTGACTGTGGCATCCTTACTGGGAAAACGATTCCGACTCATTGATAAAGCACACAAATATACAAATAAACTAATCACTGTATTTCTTCTTGAGCGGCAGAGTTCTTAAAGATATAAGACATACACCAAACACTGTTTGATATGTTTCCAAGAGAAAAACTATTCCCTCTAGCGTGTTTTAACTATTCATGCTTCCCATTTCGACTTAATGGCATTGAAAGCTTGTAGTATAAAGTGCTTAGTTTTGAACTGACAGGTCAATAATAGATAGGAGTCCCTGTCACCACCACCCAATGTCTCTTTTGACTTACCCTTCTACTTTACTTCCCTCTAAGGAAAGACAGAACCAGAGACTTTGCTGTGGAGAGAAAGAAAATCAGGAAAAAATTGTTCTAATATCATCACACGATCCCCACATATAATAAGTACATATTTGATGGGAGCAGTCAACTTTACAAACCTAATAACATGATCCAATTCATGGGACGCCGATGGAGATGGCCTTTTCGATAATATGCAAGAACTTACGTTCCAATTTTCTTCCGTGCCAATAAGTTGCAAAAATCAAGATTTACTACTATTTTTTTCCAATCTACATACATATTTTCCTCGCACAAAGAGTAAGAGAAAGTAAAAGAAAATGAAAAAAATCACCTGCTTACATGGGATAAAAAGCGTAGAACATATGGACTTCCAAATATTCCAACGTATCACACCAATAGATCTTTTTACTGCCTCATTGTCAGACTCAATTCTAAACTTATTTTCAATCTATTTTATTATCTAGGAAAAAGGAATCACTAGGAAGGAGAAAATAGACAAGATTCTAATCTCCAAACACTATTTTTGCCGCATTCTTTAGTTACGGTGTAATACGTTCCTATTATCTATGATCCCATATTTTATTACATACTTATGGACTACAAAATGGGAAAATATCTCCTCCGTTGTAATATCGATGATAATAATAATGTAATCTGTGAAGAACATATTTTATTTCCTTCGAAATAATATAACAATGTGCCAATATATTCATCCCACGCGAACTGAAAATGCGCTTATCGTCATTCTATTATTATTACAAGAAAGAGTGCACATCCCCCAATCGCCATTCTTGTCGTATCAAAGGCATCAGCAAGAAGGAATGTCGACTGCCTTTCCCAATCGCTCTTTCTCTCTCTCTCGTTCTCTCTCCATTACTTTTAAAGAAAAAAGGCCAACTATTCCCATCACATCACATAAGGTATTCACTTTCAATAAGGGAGATTGGACAGAATACAACTACTACAAGTATGAAGAAATAAGCGCGTTATACTTGTCGGGGTTATCCATGCATAACATTCACAACTTTTGTAAAACACTTTTCTTCGAGCACTACTCCAATCCCACTATAAAATATGTTTGCCCTCTTCCATTCCTCACTTCTTCTTCGTTCAGAGAAACCAGAATGCTTTCACAATGATGGTGTCACGAGAAACGGAGAAAGTCTTGGGAAAGTAAGTAAGTTTGAAAAGGAGAGAGGTTGAATAAGATGAAGAAACAAGAAAGAAGGAAATGCCATGCAAAACAAGTGAATAGTATTTCAAATAAAATGATGATGATGGTGGAAGTGGTGAGGAAGCAGTTCTAGACTCTTTCTCCAAAAATCAGACTATATCTTTTTCATTCAGGCCATTTCAGTGGGACATACAATGTACATCAAGGGTATTAGATTAGGCAAACGAGATGATGTGCTGAAATCTGTTCAATCCCACGAAATACACTTTTAGTTTTTCGGTCCATGTATCCCAATCCTATGCTCATATACTTATAGCTATTCTGCCCAGTGCAGTAGTATAGCTGGCGGAGGAAAAAAAGTAACACTTGACTATAATGCCAAAACTACTTACATTCAATCCATACAAATGATTTTAGGCGAAAGCCGAGTGGCGTATGTTCTATACGTATGTTCGTGTGTTGTAATGGTAAAGTGTGCATGCATGAATGGTTGCAAGCATGCAAGCAAATCGTTGAATCGTTCATAACGAGCGTCAAGAGCAATCAAGTAAAAATATGATGTGTGTTTTGGAACCTTCTTCCTTTAAATAGATTCCTTTGTAAAGCAAATCAGCTTTCTCTCTGTATACATGCTTATTACTACTGACCCGGAACGTGTTTTCTTCCTTCACTACTATAAAATGCATGTAATCATGAAAATAGTGATGTAGATCATGATTATCAATTCCTTTCACATAATCAAATACTGATCGAATACGCTCATGATAAATTGTGGCATAAAATTACTAGAAATAAAATGAAAAAAAGTAAGGGCCTTAATGCTCTGCATAATTTGGAACAATACCATAGAAATTGCCTTTTTATTTCCTTATTCTCTTCGATCATCATTGTTTAATAATCACATTTATTATCATCCTCAACCCCTAAAGCCTAAATTAATGCTGACGCGTGGATTCCATATCACGTTAAAATTGCTTTCAGGCAATAATATCCACCACTTTCTCCTGACAAGTGATGCATGACATCGCGTAATTTACGTAATAGACAGGAAAGCAAAAACAAACAAAAGACGAGGATGTAATAGAAAAAAAGGTTGACTTTTCAAAATGAAACAATGGGTCTTCCAAATTCATTTCTAACACTATCCATCCTCACAGTCGTTTTAAATTATGGATAAATATGTTCACTTGAAAAAAGTCTTCCATTCATACGGAGCCGCTGGAAAACTATAATAATTTGTTTTTTCAAGAGTAAATGTGCGTTTTCCCGCAAGAGCAATAACCAACAAATCATCTAAAGCACCGCTTTCTAAGTGACAACTCGTTATAAATGTCATGGTCGGTAATAAACCATTATACCAACTGAAGCTTAACGTTTCTTTTTTAGAAGACTACTACTATTAGTTCTACGCTAACAAACAACAACAATAATAATATTGGGTTCAAAGGATCCACCTAGAAAAAAGAATAAAAAATAGTGTCAACTTTTTTCTCCCCCCTTTTTTTAAAAAAAAGAGCAAAAACTTGTCTACAGAGACTAACAATATTCTCGCAAAAGTGATATCATTATACTCGTTTTGAAATTTTTGGCAATGAAATGATATTGTCGCGTAGGGGGAAGAAAGAAAAATGTAAGAAAGGAATGAAAGAAAGATAAAGGAATAAAACTTGAAGTCAGTTTTCGCATTGCGCAACAAAAACAAAACGGAAAGATATACAGGATACACATCTTCTATTGTAAAGATCCGTCGACTTCGTCGTCATCATTACGTACCATAGTGGTAGTAGGAAAGAAAATGAGACGAAAAATGTAGGGAAAAATAATAGGATTTGAAAAGAAGAAAATCATGAAGACAAAAAAAATGCATTCAATCTTAACCCATCCATTCATCCGTTTTCGGAGTGATACTTCGTTACAAACAGCATCGCACTTGAAAATGAGCACAACTACCACAACAACGCTACGCTCTTCCAAAAAAATATTGGTTTCACAGTGAAAAGTTTTTCCATTATGAGACTTCGTCATTCTTTTCATAGAAAAGGTCGTTTGTGTAGAGTTTTCTTTTCTCACTCGGCTCAAGTTAGGAGGCATAATTTACACGTTAGAATTATGCAAAGTAGTTTCCCCGACAGATACACTTCTATTCTATTTGCTTTCATCTGTAAATACAATTTTTCGTTTGAAAAGTATCATTGTATGCCAAATGTTTTTCCAGGAAGTCACAATTTACTCACTCTTTTTCCCCCTTTCCCGTAGCCTTACAATATTAGAAAAGGAAGAAGATGCATACTTTTTATTGTATATGAATTTCAGTCTCATTCATTTCACCCCGCTTTTTGTGCCATTCTGTGTCGACTGAATAAAATTACGGTAAAGTAACCCTATAAAATCACTACGAAACCACACAAGCTTTTTGCTCATCACTTCTACAAAGTAATATGAAAACAATGGAGCAAATTTTCGAGAGAAAATGGCAGAAAGTCTGCACACCCGCAATATAATTTATTATATTATGATGTGAAGGGTCTTTGTCTAGAATGGAATCGATCCCTTTTGTTTCAAAATATAAAAAAAACTTTTTATGTCAGCCGAGCATATTTATTCGGTGATAAAGTTAGATTCATTTTTTTCCTCTTGTTTTAGAAAAGTAGTACAAGCAGTTGCCATAAGCTCTTCATAAGCATTGTTTCAAAATATGTGCCAGATATTTAGCTACGCGGTGAATTGCTTAGAGTATTAACTTAATCTGGTACATGGGGTGATGATGCCAAACTGCAAAAAATTGGTAAATGAAGTTGGATGTCAAAAAAGTATTCAATAATTGCAGATAATTACGTAACTAATCAGAGCAAGCAAATTCAAAAACTTTTTTTAACAATCTAGACTATTTAATTAAATTACAAAGCAAAGTGTAATAAAATGTATGTATGCCTGGTGTTGATGATGGTGGTGGTGATGAACATGAGGTCCATGCTGGTGAGGTATGTAGCCGTTGGGAATCGGTATTCCGCTGGGATTATGGATCGGACAAGGTGGAGGGGCATAATCCAAATATTCCGGATGATAATATGGAGCAGTGTAATCCATACTACTGGACTATTCCTCCGATCCTGACAGCCTCAGTTACGAAGTTAGGTGTATTTTAAGCTGAAGATGACGTTCTTACTTTACTTATTAATACAATAGGAATTGAGGTTTTACTTCTTTACGACAGAAATCTTTCACTAATGAAGAAATAAGCCAACTAGGTCGTTAAAAAATGAACGACTTCATCACTGTTGTGCGTAAATATCGCTACTACTGTTTTAGCAAGTGGTTTACACCTTCCTTTTATACAAATCCTGCATCATCATAATTTCAAGGAATTGATTGAATGACAAATATTGCAGACATCGACATCACAACATTTATATCCAACACTTGAGAGTGGTCACGTTCCAAAAATAAGAAACCAAAAACTTTGGATTCCTTTTCCCATTCAGAACACTTTTCACGGCTCTTCAAATTCAACAACGGTAATCGGCTCGGATTCTCATAAAAACGAATAAAAAATGATGGTGTTTTTACATAGGAAGGACTAAAGATGAACGTAGAAAATTTACGTGGAAAAACAATTATCGGAGGTCCTTGAAAACATCACTAACCCATCCTGAAATTTTCACTGAAGTGCTAGGGCAATGAAATGATGAGTGTCATTTGGCAAACAATGGAACAGGCAACACACATTTTCTACAATTTCTGTCACTTAACCCTGGAAAAAACGACTCGCACCAGAAAACAAACATCTTTGGGGGGATCAAGCGAAAATTGCTGCAGCCACTTGAACACTTTTAACAAACATGAGCATGTTCCTTCCTCTAACTCATACATATACAGTGCATAAAGAAATTCATGAGGAAGAGTGAAGTTGAGGAGGAACGTGCTCGTGCATTAGAAACGATTAATATTGAACCGGGCAGAGAGATTTAGAGAAAGTGGATGGAAAGTGAAGCACAACCCATGCGGAAGAACAAATGATCGATTCAATATGGTAAACTATGCTTGAACAAGTGAGTAAACAAATACAAATCGAGTGATATTTCCCTACGAGTGCAGAAAGTTTTTTTTAAAGGAGCACGTTATTCTAAAGAGGAAGACAGACGAAATGGGAAGATGAACTTATATGCGACATTGAGGAAGAAAAAAAACGTTGCAGTAGTGGTGCAGTAATAATAGACGTTTTTTTTTCAAATTTTGTGATCACATTTATTGTAATCGTGCACAGAAATAATTATATTGTTTGCCTTCAGTTCCTTCACTAAAAGCGAACTGGAGACTGATACTGATTACTGCTATGGGCAAACGATGAACAAAATATGAAAATAAGGAGAAGTCGATGAAGATTCGACGGCATGATTTCAATTACTTTTTCCGCGAAAAAAGTTGTCGCTTCCGTGAATATTTCTTCTTTTTTGCGATAATGAGAATTAGAAGAAAAAGACATAAGCAGGGCCACCACAAATGCGAAAAACAAGTAGTTGTTGCAGTGCTTTCACTAAAAAGTGTGGTGGTAGTCGTACGTGGTAGCAGAAGTACTGAAGTACACAGCACCAAAGATCTGGATGGACTGACAATGCAATATGAAAACGGGATGCCTAGAAACCAGAAACAGCATCAGCAGCAAACGTAAACCTCATCTTTGTAATACACTTGCTATACCTACTTCAGCATTAGCGTTGCAATTGAAGAGCCTCGAAAAAAAGCAAATGAGAAAATCGTATGTTTCGGTCGAGGAAAAAAACTCTCAAGAGGGGGGAAAGTATCCTGCACGTACGTAAATACATTGTCTCTCATGATAAGTTCGTCGGAATACATTCCTTAACATAAAGCATTTACAGCGTTCCTAGTTCCTACTCTTGGCTTTCAAATAAAAAAACTCCATGGACTACCATTATATTGGTCGATGAGCCAATGTTATGTGCGAACAAAGCTCAGGAAAGCGAGCAAGCTAAGCCAAAAGCAAGCTATTTTCTTTTCATTCCACCCATAGTTTTTCTCGAGAGCGAAAACTTTAACTCCAGAAAGTCTGTTTCGACCAACAAACTAAGCTAAAGCAATAGGGAAGCCTACTGTTGTACTTGCCTGTGCAGAGAAAAGTTAAGAGCGAAATAGAAAGCTCCGAATTTGGTGCATCAAGAAGCGTTTCACTGTTTCACGCATGTTCTCAACTCAAATACATGTTGGAAAAAATAATGGTCTCTGCTTTTTCTCTGCTTGATTCCCTGAATGAAAATCTCCTCTTGTCTTTTTCCTCGAACTTCTAGAGCATATTTTAATGCTATATGTAATGTTTTCCCAGAAAAAACTGAATCTTATAAGTACTATGAGCACGTTGAGTGAGTTGAAAACATTTAAAAAGAGAATCCTGAATCGAGTATGCATATTATGCCTGATAATAATAAAAGAAATAGTGAAAGTTATTTCTACATCTTTTACATATCAGCTTTTTTTTCTCCGAATTGCATAGTTGAAGTAAAAAGCTTTGAAATACATTTCTGGATTCATAAAAAAAAGTTTTGGAAAAAATGTGCACGACAGTGGCGTACTTTCGCTATTATTATTATTGTTATTGTACTGCTTGAAAAGAAACTGGTGAAAGTAAGTAAGAGTATGCTGAACAGGAAGCACAGTTCTTCCCAATTTTCTCATCTTTTCTTTTTTTTCTCGGAAGGCAACCAATGGTGTGTGCGTATGTAACGAGCAAACTCGAATAACGTGGGACGACTGTGACTCGCTTCCTTTACTTCAGCATGATAACACAGGGTGGGTTGTGTATGTAAAGAGGAGTTTTATGAAGAACTGGTGGCAGTTGAAATGATGGGACAATACAGGAACGACGTACAAAAAAATCACTTTTTTTTGTAAACCTCTCTAAACTTGTTTGTTCTTCTTCTTCTTCTGTCTTTCTCTATAGGAGAAACGCATCATTATATACAGTGGGAGTAATAATAAATGCGAAAGCGGTGAAAGTTCTATATAACTTTGTCTAGGTGGATGTGAAGTAATAATAACAATAATACTGATCCAAAAGGCACCTTCTCCTACTCTACTGCTCCCCCTCTGTTTCTCATTTTCACAACATGCATATTCATGTTGTTTAAAAATCATATAGAACATTCGACCTTAAACAATGGTTGGAGCGGCAGATCCGACCTTCATACGTACTACAACTATAACTGATTCCGAGTAAAACAAAACGACATTTAAAAAGATAATAGTCTCTTGTCTTGCCTCCTCACACCGTACCAGTACAGTAGCAGTATCTTACACACAGAGTCAGTTTCAGTTTAAGCTCAGCCTTAAACAACCTTTACGGAGATGGTCTCTGTGAAAGTAATTGAGGGAAAGCTGGTAGTAGTAGTAGTAGTAGCAAAAGAATGTCATCCACCAGATTGTTTTTTATGCAGCTTCATTACTTACTAAGCCGTGTGTCTGCTTCGAAACAAGACGAAAAAAGTAGTTTTGTATTGTAACGACAAGAAAATCCTCGCTAAGGAGAAGAAAACCCGCAATAGAAGAAATAACGCAATGATTCACAGTTTTATAGAGAAGCTGTCAGGCAGGGTTTCCCAATAAAAAAAGTACCTCACCATCTTCTACTTCATTTTATTCATGCGGTTATGCACGGAGAAAAAGTTGCTTTTTGTTTTCCATGATGCTGCCTTTACATAAGGTAGTTCAAGTACGTTCAGGTTGAATGGGGTAACTGAGCAAAGCTAATGAGAGTAAATGGATACATACCTGAAAATATGGCTGTGACAAAACGAACCGCAACTGCTCTAAGTGGGTCAAGACTGTATCAGATATATCCCTAGATTCCAAAACATCCAGTATAATATCCATTACATCTCTACATGTATCTACGCTGTCAGGCTGAGGGATCTTCCCACATGACAGATTAGCAGTTGAGATCAGGTCGAAGATGCGAAGAATTTTCGAGAGTTTCTGATCGTTAAGGACTTCTGAAGGGATCGTCGCGTCTCGAGGGGTCATCAGTAATTGCATGTCCTCCAAAACGTCGATGATGAGGGTAACAGCTGGTTATCATCAATTATTATCATGCTTAATTAGATTTACATTGTCTAAATTCAATTTTAAGGAATTAAATAAAATTTTCTCATTTCTAAGAGAAAGTAAAAACTAATTAGCTAATTGATTAGATATCATATAAGTATTTATTTCATAAACCCTAACCATCTGTGGTGCATTGGTCCGTTCCACCGGCATCGTACGGTTCTGCACAAACTGAATTCCAATGAGGGGAAGAGACAGCGTTTAAAATTGCACCTTTAAGTTTTCTTCTTGCGTTAAAAGCCTTTAAATTGTATACAGCCTCATAAAGATGTTGTCGAGGACATTTCTCACGATCCTGAAGAACATGAATAAAATTAATAAATATGAATTTTGATACTTCAACATAATATCTACATTCGATTGAATATCAAACCTTTAGCCAAGGATGATCTAGCACTTCTTGGATTGTAATTCGCTGATCAGGTTCTCTGGAAAGCATCCTCTTAAGAAGATCTTTTACGTCAGATCCTACACTTTTATCCCAAAAGGGACCGTTTAGATCAGCCTGCGCTTTCAATATTTGATTGTAAAGTCTTTCTTTGGTTCCAATAAATGGAAGAGTTCCACTTATGAGCAAATAAAGTAAAGCTCCAGCAGACCAGACATCAACTGGTTTCCTGTTGCCAAATAATCATTTTTAAGGACATCAATTAGACAGTTGTCGCATATTTTTTGTTTTACTATACAAAAATCTGAATTCTATGAACTATGTACATATATGATTTGGTTAAATAAAATAGTTAAAAAGTACATAACATAATTTTAATAAATTAAATTATTTCCTTTCCTGGATGAAAAAATTGAAGAAATGCACTTACAATTCGAAAACCATATACAGAAGCCCATCTGAAGAATAGGTCTCTAAAAGCTCGACCTATAATAAATTTCAAATCATGTTTAAACAAATTAGAAGAATGAAAAGGAATAAAAAATACTTGCATATTATTATTTTTATTTTATTACTATGTGTGGATGCTTGAGCATGTGACATGTAGTAGCCTCCCGTTTTAAGTCATCCGTGGAAAACCCAGGACCTACTTCGAACAGCAAAAATTAAAATTAATGTACTTCTTATGCTTAATAAAAAAGTCGTTATTATTATCATTTTAAAAACTTGCTTGATGTAAATCTTGCCACGTCCACAATTTTTACGGCATACTGGCATCCAGTTTGTCGATGGATGCATCGTCTTACTACACTGTATGGTCCCCTATTAAAGACATTGGCATAGATTAATTTTTTTATTCAAAAAGTATAAATGTATATGTATGTAATTATTCTTTAAGACTTACTTTCCAATGACTTCACAGAGTGCGTACACATCATCAAATAGTATTTCCTCTTCTGCCATGGCTTTCTTATTATTACTATAATTCTTGCAATCCTTACGCTCGAAATATAAGTACTATATAATGGAAGTAACTTGTGAACACGAAAAATCTTCAAACTTTCTCCAATTGAAATTTGTCGTTTGTTTCATTGAAGTGAAACATTGTGAAAATGGCACTAACGGCGAAAACTATTCTTCTACAGTGACTACAATACATAGACATCATAACGTACTCGCCATTCTCTTTTAACTCTTCGGCTCAAATTTCTCCTTTTTTGTATCTAACAAGCATTCCATAAACAACGTTGTAAGCATTTGCGTTTTCTCCCATTATTTAATTTTTTTGTGTTCTCATGAATTTTTCTGTTAACTCCACCAAGATTCCAAAGCAGAATGCTCAATAACTCATCGGCCAGCCGTCATCAGTTACGAGCAGAATGGGCAGAAGAACAGAATATTTTCTCAGACAGGAAAGTCGTTGAGGGCAAAGCAACTGTTTATTTGTCTTAAAGTATCAGATATCTTGTCTTTTTGATTTTTCAAGGCTTCAGAGCTGAAAATGTAAACTGTTGCATTCATTCATGTACAGCTAACAATTTTCCTCCTTGATCCGATCGAAATGGTTGTTTTTAACTGCTTGTTGCGTTCATAAAAACGGCTCTTCACACGGGACTTGCAGGGAATTTGATGTAGTGTTTTATGAACTTTCAATGCATTTTCCAATCCCCAGTAATCCAAAATTACATACAGCTCATTTATCACGATACAAGTTGCGATAATCTTCCATTCAAAATTCAAAGGTAAGTGTGGATTGTTCTTCTTGATGTAAAGTGTTTCAAATTTCTTCGTTTTTAATTTTCTTCAAATCAGGTCCGTTGTTGATATAAATGTGACTGATACAGCTACTTAACACATTATGGTGAAATCTTCATAACAAAATGGAGAATTTATTTAGGTCCAGCCCAAAAAAATTCTTTTAATAGTTACGAAGAGGCCGAAGATTGCTGCAAAAATACAAACAAATATTAATAGAAAAAATTTAATTCATGCAAATAATTTTAATCTTTAACCTGANATTACATACAGCTCATTTATCACGATACAAGTTGCGATAATCTTCCATTCAAAATTCAAAGGTAAGTGTGGATTGTTCTTCTTGATGTAAAGTGTTTCAAATTTCTTCGTTTTTAATTTTCTTCAAATCAGGTCCGTTGTTGATATAAATGTGACTGATACAGCTACTTAACACATTATGGTGAAATCTTCATAACAAAATGGAGAATTTATTTAGGTCCAGCCCAAAAAAATTCTTTTAATAGTTACGAAGAGGCCGAAGATTGCTGCAAAAATACAAACAAATATTAATAGAAAAAATTTAATTCATGCAAATAATTTTAATCTTTAACCTGACAAAATCTTTATTACACTATAATGATGGTTCATATTTGTAAATAATTAGAGAAATCTAAAGGTAAATGAAGCATTTTTAACGTCAATTATTTCTTCGAATCTCAAAATAATGTAGTATTAGATAACTGATAACTGATCAATTATTTAACAATGAACTTTATAATATAGTTGCACAATTTCTGGTAAATGAAGCAAGTGAAGCATTTTTAACGTCAATTATTTCTTCGAATCTCAAAATAATGTAGTATTAGATAACTGATAACTGATCAATTATTTAACAATGAACTTTATAATATAGTTGCACAATTTCAATGAAAGAACATAAATGGGTTTCATTTATATTTCACTTACTTACAGAATCTAAGCCAGAAGGCTACTGAAAGACAAGAAACGAACCAGTTACAACAATAATACCGCAGGATGTAAATTTTTAATTATTGGGGGAAAGCGAAGAAATTCGGCTTTTGACAGGAAAAAATACTGCTAGACTGCACACACATGAATAAAAAGTAGACATAGTGAGGCAGTAAAGTACACAAACAAACAGTGCGAAAAACGATGTTGATGTAAAAAAAACTCGTTTCCTTTTTTTAGAAAAAAAATCCTTCAAAACATTCTATATGAATGATGATATTGATGATTTTGGAATAAGAAGGGCGAGAACGAGTAAACTGACAGCAAACAGATACACATGCCACACACACTGGAGAGCGAGCATACTTAAGTACAACAAATAGGAACGAATAGAGAAATGTAAATAGTTATTAAATGCATAAGATGTGTCTATTTCGTATGCATTTTCTATCGCTTCTTCCCCACTACTTGCCATCGAATGCACGTTTGATATAGGTACGTACGTACATGAAAAGACAATCCTTTTCCTCCTGCTTCTGGCAATGGCAAGGGAGAGAGGCATACATTTTATTATTGTTCAAGGCAGACATCATACTACCGATCAGCTTGAAAAAATATTATCTTTTTTTTCTTGTTGATATGATGAGAATGAGATGTGCTGAAATTTGTTAAGTGCGGCGGGTGCGGCGATCGGTCACTACTACTGTTTCCAGTGCTTCCGCCCTCTTCGTGTTCCTTCCGAGGATCTAACTGTAAGTCCAGCAAAAACGCAAACTGAGAAAGAGGCAAGCTTTGAAACAGAGACTCCAGCATCAGTAACAAGAACTCCCTTGAATTTCACTCTGGAGAGTACTACACAAGCTGCTTTTTTCGTAAAGAAACAGTTCTACAAAACAAACGATGTATACTTACATCCGAGTAAAAATGCATAATATTGTGTTCTCTCTCTTCGACTCACGAAAAATACATCACATCACAAGAAGAAGGTTTTTCCTTCTCTTTAATTTTTTTCTTCGGCTTGCTGGTTCTTTTTTTTCTCTCCACCAACGAGCCACCACAAAAAACAGAGAGCTGGGGCAAGCAGCACCTCTCTCTTTTCACACTTTTTCCCTGTTATGTATTACTATTATTATAGTTTACTTGAGCATAACAGTCATCCGAAAACGACTCTTCAGTTTTTCTCTGCTTTATAGGCTCATGTAAAGTCATATTATCATTACCATGCCCTTTTCTCGGTGAAAAAATGTTGCCTTTTTCTTCTGTACAGAGGAAAAAAGAAGGTTTTAGTTTTTCTGGGTTGCTTGAAAGTTTTATAGATTCAGCTCACTCTTTTCTCTCATGTTCATGAAGAGAAAAAAGAAACAACAACAAAACAACGCAACTTGTCGGGCTTTATCATAGTTTTTCTTTTTTTCCTCAAGCCTCGTAAAGAAAATCTCGAGAAAAAAAAACATACTAAAAGCTCACACGGAACGGAGAGATGCATGCATCATCGCTGCGATGTATCGGAACGGACTTCAGGTTCAGGGATTAGAAGATCCGATCAGGAACAGGAAAGAGAAGATGTGCATAATAAAAATAAAATAAAAAACTAGGTTTAGTTGAGGAGAAAACAGTATTTAAATGCAAGTAAGAACGTTGTTCGAAGATATGGCTGATCTGATAGATTGAGCTCGAGTTACTTTATCTGATCAGTTTCTCATGCATATACTATGTATCTTCACCAAAGTTTAATGACATTATTCTTCAGTTTCGCTATATGCTTCGACATTTCCGTGCAATTGGTTCGTGCATTGTCTTTTTACTCTACTCCTGTCTTTTGCTCATCATGCGGTTTTGCTGTATAAATAACTCCGCTTTTGTAAGGTGAGATGAGATGTGCCGATGTACGTCTCAGACGTGAATATTTTTTAGGTAAGAAAATCCCTGGTTCGTGGTAAAGATTAAATTCAGAGAGGAGGATTTTGAATGTAAAAATGGAGAAAATAAAATCCCAAATAGGTCTAATGAAATGAAAAATATCTTTTTGTGTATTTTCTCTTACTTTTTTGTCGAGGGTCTTGAATACGTCGTGGAATATAAAAAATTTGCACATGCATAGATGTTCAAACTTGAAATTAGAATTTGCGGAAAACCAGCTCAATTTGCAACTGTGTTAATTTGTTACTCAAAAAATAGTCTGTTTGAAGCTAAACACCATTTGCAATTTTTTTTTGTTCCAGTTCATAATAAAAAAATAGCCATACCTTCTTTCTCCAGGGGTTAGCATGAAAATTGGTCGTCCTGACTGAAGCTCCATGAAAATCTGTTAATGTCATCAAAATGTATCGTGACGGACGTACGTGCGTATTAACGTGAAGCGAACTCAAGTCTCTTTGCGTGATTAGATTATAGTAATGCAAGCTTCCGCGGCGATGAGCTCTCCACGTTCATGGCTTGAGCATGGAGAACGATGGTAATGTCAAATGTATCAGTTGTACCAAAAGCAGAAGAAAGCCAGGGTTTAGAATTTTCATTATTTAAGTGCCTGAGTCTGTACGCGAAGAATTCGGATATCGCATATCGTCTTTGCCGGGGGAAAGTAGGTAAAATATGAACTTATTGCTAATCCGAGCACCATCATCATGATACTTCCCTTTGTACACCATCATCATCATCATCACGATATCATTACTCTGAGACCTCTTGGGTTTCAATACGTAACATCCTACAAAGAGTATGACGCAAACTGGAATAAATGAAACAGTCTTTTATCAACCAAATACTGTTGGCTACAATAACCCTTCTTGGAATCTTGAAAATGGTGCGGCTTTGAGCTTAAATTGTTTTTATATGATACAAAACAAACGAACTTATAACATGAAATAGAAGAATTGTTCACATAAATGCTTTAAAATCTTAAGCAACGTAGTTTTTAAGAATCTTCGCTTTATTCGTTCCAAATACTTTTTCTTCGCGATTTGAAAAATATTAAAAGGTAACAGAAAGTCTCTTAAAATGAAAATGAATTTAAAGGATGAATTAGCAGACTAAAAATCAATTTTATGTTACTCATTAACTAGATGGGCACAAAAGGTACAACCAGTTAAAATACTGGAAAATTAAATCAGTTAGTATAGAGCAAATAATATCTGAAGTTGGCAACCATTTTACATGTCATGACGCACGACTACGAACCTGCGTTTCATGCATATCATGTGAAACTAAAAGAAAAAGAAAACGAAAACTGTAAAGTATTTAATGTGTTAAAATGATTGTTTTCAGCAATAAACAAATATAAACATAGTTGACCTGTATTCTGCTTACAGTATACGTAAAAGTCACCACAGGTTAGACTCAATGTCGAAAGTATTATAAAAATCTCTGCGATTAATAGGCCAAAGTCGGACCGGACAATTTCTGATTTTGAATTTACAATAAAACGATTATAACATTAAGAGTCCAAATCACTTATATTGTTATTTGTCGGAGCAATTGTTCCTCTGTTTGCTCGCAACCAAGTATTTACTTCTTCAAAAAGTTCTGGAGAGAGGTCTACTATTGAGCTTTATGTCCTTCATGATATTTGCCGCAGTCCCAACAGCGTCGTTTAACGTCCCATTCTCACGAGTGAGCTGTTCCACCAAGACACAAGAAGAAAGAAACTTTGATCGCCATACTTCAATTTCGTTGGATAAAATATCGACAGACTCATTTGCACTGCACGGAGGTTTTGTGGTATCATGAGTTAAAAGGTCCATTCTCCCTTGTAGAACATCGCCTGATAGCGAATCTACCAAAAGTTTCTTAAGCTTCACATTTTCTCGATGCAAATCATTATTGTCTTTCTCAGCTATTTTAACCCGTTCCTTGAGTAAACTGATAGCGTGCGTCTGCTTCTGGATTATTTGTTCCTGTTTTTTTATCTGATTACAGGCAGAGTCAGTATTCCTATTAAGGCTTTTAGACGATTTATTATTGTCGCCAAATGATTGGCTATGAGCATTATCTTTCACTATATTTTGAGCATTTGGAAGTCCCTGTGATTTATCAGTTAATGACATACTACTCATTGCTTGATCGAGGCTTGGATCAATTGACGTTACAGACGAGTCGGATGTACTCCTTGAATGCCTTTTCGATGATTCATCTTGAGCAGTCATGGGTCGTACTGCACCTCGATATGGTTCATATGGAACAAAACGTGGATTTCTATATACAACACAAATAATTAAATTCATTAGCGTTATCGTTTACGGATATAAAGGCAAGTGAACTTTGAAATCAAGATTTGGGAAAAATAGAGAACTAAATAAAATTATACTCAATTATACTCGTTATTACTTTTGCTTATTTACAGCATCCGGAAGTGGCACTGACACCATTGCTGGTTTATTATTGTTATCCTTTGCTTTGGAATACGTAGGTTTCAATTGTATTANCATGGGTCGTACTGCACCTCGATATGGTTCATATGGAACAAAACGTGGATTTCTATATACAACACAAATAATTAAATGCATTAGCGTTATCGTTTACGGGTATAAAGCCAAGTGAACTTTGAAATCAAGATTTGGGAAAAATAAAGAACTAAATAAAATTATACTCAATAATACTCGTTATTACTTCTGCTTATTTACAGCATCCGGAAGTGGCACTGACACCATTGCTGGTTTATTATTGTTATCCTTTGCTTTGGAATACGTAGGTTTCAATTGTATTAGCTGACTTCTAGGTGGAAGCTCTCGTGGAGATATAACTGCGGTTTTACTAATATTATCTGAGTTAGAAGTACTTCCTTTATGCAAACAAGTAGGCTTTGCACTTCCGTCATCTCTAATTTTTGATTTTACATCTATTGATGGCAAAGAAGATGCACAATTTATTGCAACCGGTAATCCGACAACGTCCGGAGGAACATGTCCAGTCTTAAGGTCCACTAAACCTGCAAGAAACAATATAGAAAAATGACTGATGTAATTTAATAAAAATTAAAAGGTCCAAAAGGTAGAATACAACACATACATACCTGTGGGGTTATTGCTATCATTATTAACGGGGGCATTCCCNTTGCTGGTTTATTATTGTTATCCTTTGCTTTGGAATACGTAGGTTTCAATTGTATTAGCTGACTTCTAGGTGGAAGCTCTCGTGGAGATATAACTGCGGTTTTACTAATATTATCTGAGTTAGAAGTACTTCCTTTACGCAAACAAGTAGGCTTTGCACTTCCGTCATCACTAATTTTTGATTTTACATCTACTGATGGCAAAGAAGGTGCACAATTTATTGCAACCGGTAATCCGACAACGTCCGGAGGGACATGTCCAGTCTTAAGGTTTACTAAACCTGCAAGAAAAAATATAGCAAAATGACTGATGTAATTTAATAAAAATTAAAAGGTCCAAAAGGTAGAATACAACACATACATACCTGTGGGGTTATTGCTATCATTATTATTGCAAGAAACAATATAGAAAAATGACTGATGTAATTTAATAAAAATTAAAAGGTCCAAAAGGTAGAATACAACACATACATACCTGTGGGGTTATTGCTATCATTATTAACGGGGGCATTCCCGTTTTTATTGTTTACAGAAAATCCGTCACTTTCCATGCCATCTCCATCCGTCCTTTCCCCTAAAAACGACACAATCAATCCACGATGATAATTACAAGATTCAATTACATATTCTGGCATTGTTCATTCAAGAACTCTTGATAAATCATTAAAAAATTTTATCTCACTATCGCTGTCTGAGACTGAAGCTACATCACTGTCAGTTTCCAAAAGATTTCCCATTCCAGATCTCATAATAATATAGGAGACTCAAAAATGTATGAAGTTTAAACCTCTTGATGAGTCTTTTCAACTTTCGTCGATCGTTAACACGTCAAGAAGACTGACTCTTACAAAATCATTTGTAAGCCTGTTTAAACTATACTACCGTAATACCGGCAGTATTTTTAAGCACCAAGAGTTATAAATAAATAGACTTCCTAATTCCTAACACAGATGAAATTGTAATTACACAACTTTAATAATTAAATTAATTAAAAATTAAATGTTATATCAAATGAAGTACAGATTGTTGTGCTGTGTCAGCTGCTTTTATCATATCATCTCGGCTTTCTCTTTTTCGTACGGCCAATGGCTACGTATGTAAAAGACGCAGTTGGTTGTTTGTGGTTGTATTGTGCTTGCTTGCTCAAGAAATGAATGAATGAAATTGTTGATCAAATAAAAAAAAGCATGTGCTGTGGCTAGCTGACGGCGAAGCGCTTTACTCGACTCATGTGTTGTTGATATTCATCTTGTTGCGTTCATGCACTCTCTGCACTTGTTCGTTTTCCACAGCTGATTACATTCACAGAAGTCACGAGATTCAAATGCATTCATTTTCATTGAAGTTCCTTTTTTACAACGACTATGACAAAACAAAAACCTATAAAATTGCAGTGAAAAAGTCTCATGTCATGCAAATCTTATTTTTGATTTGAAGTAAGGAAGTCAAAAGATAATGCCTGCAAAAAATTGTTCCTCAAAAAATCCTATTAAAAGCCATTCCATTCATCGCCAAAAGTCACAAATGATATGGGGAGATCAGAAAGAAGTACTTTGAGATTTAAATGTGGTCAACTGAACTCTATTAAAGGAAAGGATTGACAAGTTCATATAAGAATCGTGATCGTTAAATGACAGTGAGGTTGAAACAGGGTTACATTTGTTTGATAAAGATAGTTTTCATGAGTGAAGTGCAAAAATTCTAAGACATAAAACATTGACAAATAATTTACACGCATTTAGATATACAAAGACTAATCAGTGCAAAATACAATGATGAAGCAAAAAAATCAGTGGAACGGAGAATTTCGCAATCAAATTTTATCATCGCTGAGGGAGAGGAATAAAAGAGAAAGTCAGGGCTTTACAGAGTTGTTCCATCATCGTAAGTTCAAATGATAATTTGATTGACTTTTTCCGATTCAGGATTTTTATGTTTTATGTACAAATCTTTGGTATTAGATGAGAAACTATTTGAAAATTGGGCAACCATTAAGGCAGAAAATTTGCGACTGAGTGTTCAAGTAGAACGTGGATATAGCCATGGACATGGATCTGGATATTCGGACGAAAGAGAAAAGGTAAGGATTTGTTGAAATCATTAATATCTGATTGAAATTATAGATGTGTAATTTGTGCACATAATCTTAGATTCTGGAACAGAAAATCTTGTCGCTCCAAGAAGAACTGACTGAGCTTCATAGGAAACGAAGCGAAAATGCGTCACACGTTCTGAGTCTTTCGGCCAAATTGACAGACAAGGAAACAGAACTTTCAACTGTCCAAACACAGCTAGCCACTTCAGTTGCCAAATGTGCTGATCTTGAGGAACAAATTCAATTTTTGCAGTCGAAAATGCAAGAGTAAGTCAACATCTACTTGTATCTCTTTTCTATAGAGAAATACATATTTTCTATTTAAAAACGCAGATTGGAAGCAACGAACCAACTACTTAGAGATGAACACCAAGCTCTTCATTTGGCTTATACTGCGTTGGAAGAGAAACATCATCGATTGGTAGGGGAAAACAAGGAGCTAGTTCAGAGATACATGGAGATTAAAGCGCAGCACGCAGATTTTATGAATCAAGAAAATGAAAACTTTGTAAAGTAATGCAAGACTACTATTCTCATTTTTAAATTAAATAATGATACACTTTCCATTAAAAACTTTCTAATTTTGCGTCTCTGTTTTAGAAAAAGACAAGCCAAAGTTCAAAAGGAATTAGAAGATGCTGCCAAAGACTCAAAAGCAACTGTTGTTCTTTCTGAAACTGAAGCAGCCGGGCATGTTTCTGACATTTCAGTTCTTTCCACTCTTCCTGTCGGGTGCGTGGTTCCTACGGTTCCATCGTGTAAATTCGTAAGTTTTCAAGCTTGTCATTGATAAAGGTTTTGTGAATTTTTTACATTCTTCTGCAACTTTTAATGCATGTGAGTCAAAAAATTTGATTATTTCAGGATTCTCATGAAAGTGATGTCAATGCGGTTCGCTGGAGCCCAAATTGTCGCCATTTCGCAACAGGTGCTAAATCATAATAGAACCTTGGTACCGCCATGGAATTGTTGTAATAATCCGTTTTTTCAAACTTGTTACATTTTCTTTATGCTATTTAAATAGGAGGGACAGATAGGAAAGTAAAACTTTGGGAAGCAGTCGGAAACGCTGCTGAACTACGGGCTATTTTAACTGGCTGCAACGGAGGTATCTTTAGTGTAGAATTTGATTCAACTGGATCTCTGTTGTTGTGCACATCAAGTGATTTTGCATGCCGTGTCTGGACTGCGGAGGATCATCGACTCCGGGTAATGAATAAAGAACTTTAATCCTTTTATGTGATTGTCATAAAATAATTTAACATTTGCACAGCTTTAAAATATTGCAATTGCAAAGCTTTTTAGCAGCTGCCCATCATTTCAATAATATACGTAATAATAATTATGTTTGACTTGTTTTAAATATATATCCTGTTTTGTCCAATTTACGTCAATTTATTTTTATTGCATCAATAAGTTTGCTGATTATTATTTACAAACGTTATCCCTATTCCTAAATAAAAGTGTCAAACTCAGCGATTCCTAAACGAAAATTGGGACATATGAAGACTTGCAAAAGCTTTAATTCAGTTGCATGTTATGACAATTGTCCTTTTATAATGCCAAACCTGTGAAGACTAATCGTAAGTAATACACAGCATATTAATTAGACATGAACATACATATTATTTTTAGTTAGTGAATTCTATATTTCGGAAGCAATTTTAATCAAGTTATGGAAATAACGAGTGAATTAGAACAGTATAACATAATTCCCATTTCCTCTCTGAATGGCAAATCGAAATAAATATCTAATTTCTATTTTTACTTATTACCTACGGGATTGGTTAAAGCAGCTGAAATACTTGAGCAATATTAAACTGAAAATGTTACATTGTTTGTATCAACTCCCGTTTTCATATTACGGATGCCTTTCTCAAACCACCATTTCAAAGAACTTTCAATCGGATGCAATACATGACGGGAATTAAACTTTTTCCTTGTTCAGAATGTAATGAAATACTCATTCATTAATTTTGGGTGAATTCCAAATATCAAGGAACATTTGTCATTATTTTTCAATTCATAGCTTTTTTTCTAGAGATGTATGAAAAAGAAAATTGTTGACTTGAAAATAAATGATTATTATGGCGATTCTTTTTAAAACCATTCTTCCCTAATTTTATTAAACTGAAAATGTTACATTGTTTGTATCAACTCCCGTTTTCATATTACGGATGCCTTTCTCAAACCACCATTTCAACGAACTTTCAATCGGATGCAATACATGACGGGAATTAAACTTTTTCCTTGTTCAGAATGTAATGAAATACTCATTCTTTAATTTTGGGTGAATTCCATATATCAAGGAACCTTTGTCATTATTTTTCAATTCATAGCTTTTTTTCTAGAGATGTATGAAAAAGAAAATTGTTGACTTGAAAATAAATGATTATTATGGCGATTCTTTTTAAAACCATTCTTCCCTAATTCCTAAATAGTTAAAATGCAACCGTTATTACCTGGCCATAGGACTCTACTATATTTAGTTGTTTAATCAATCGCTGCCAAATATTTTTTTGTCTCACGAATCTGAGGAGTATATTGCCTACCGCCTATATGCACTTGCTTTTAATGACTCTCGCAGCTTTGCTAGTCATATTTTCAGTAAAGTAAAATTGAAACTAAACTTGCTGATTCGAAAGCCAACTAGTAGAAAAAATTCAAAAATTTGGCCATTATAAAAAATCGTCCTGCGTCAGTTTCAGTTTTGTATAAAACCTAGGTTAGTCGGTTTTTTATTGAAAGATCGAGGATCAAGATTACCGTTTTCAATCCATTACAGTGGTCATTTACTCATGTTTATCATGTATTTGATGGTGGCATTGGTCAATCAGCAGAGAAGATGTAGTCGTGAGCCGGTTCGCCAGGATACATAGGTATCCTGCATTTCTACTTGTTGACGACTTCTGTCAGTCGTAAATCTTGGCTCCGCTTTAGCTTGATTTGCATTCGTCGGTCCATCACAACTTTCTTTTAGTTTTGTTTAAAATTGCTCATTAAGATAAGCTTTCAAATCATGTACACTTACTCTAACGTATAAATGGATATTAATGCATCATAATAAGGAGAATCCTGTTTCACCTTCATTTCAATTTGAAAGTTTAATCACACAGTAGCCCGATATGTGTCGTTATAACTGATACTGATACCATTTTATTTAATGAATGAGTAATGATACAGCTCATCCAGTCGAGTCCCATGTTTCTTGTTACATGTTTCACGGCGTGAGGATATGGATTGGACATTATGGGTGAACTTGTTTGCTCGGCCCTTACTTATTATCAGGTTTAATCATTTACTCACCGTTGCATTTTTTTCTGCCATTAATTAAAACTCATTTTCATTTTAAACGATTTAATATTTTTTTGAGGTTTCGTTTAATAATGTATTTTTGACGTATGTACTTAAACATTGTAATAAATGTCGAAAAGTTTCGAGATTTTTAAGTGTGATGTACTTAATAATACCAATATTTTTCATCAAATTGTGGAGGTAGGATTGCTGCGAAACTTGATTAATTAGTTTATATTCTTTCATTTTTAACACGTAAAATATCTTCGGATTTAAATATACCGGTTTTAATTTTTATAGCTTTTAATTTTGAAGACCTGATTGATTTTAAATATTAATATGTAGTCAGAAAACTGTTGAGAACATGATTATCCACATTTGAGATTCAATCATGCCGGGCTATGATAAATACGTATCAAATCTCAACTTCATGACCCTAAGAATGATATAACAAAAAATCTTTATTCTTGTAATGACTTGTAAGTATTTATGATTAACTCCAACTAAATTCACGAATAAACCGCGTAAAAATGCTTCAAGAATTCTTGGCCTCTAAAATCACAAATCACCTGCAGTAAAAAGAAATAGTATGTGATGGAATTTGAGCTAATTGTGGCTGTAGCAGTAAAACTAATTATTGCGTAAGTCATACAAAAAATACTTGAGTTTATTAGGCGGATCCATGAAGAATTTTGCAACGACGAAATGATTGAAGATTGAGTTCACACGCAAAATATAGAAATTTATGCATTTGAATAATTTGCTGCAAAACATGTATACATTCAAATACACTGAGATATTTCTATGTTTTATTGGATGAAAATTTCAACACAATTTAATGTATACATCAAAGCCAATAACAATTATAAATTAAATAAATCACAAGTTTAACTAATTAACAAATAATGCTAAACATAATACTTACAACACAACCAACAAAATAAAACAAAACTCAAGCGCTGGCTTTTAACAACTTCACAACAGGCTGTCATAATATTTATAAATTAATAATAAATAATTAAAATAACACTTAAATTAACATTTACATACATATATGCATAAACATACTATAAAAATGGCCATTCATGTGGATTGTGTCTGTATTTCACTGTAAACAATACAACACAAGCTAGGTACATAAAAAGTTCGAAAGGTCCGAAAAATTCCCATTAGCTCTCTTCGTAAAAAGTTTTTTCTTGCATATTTTTTACAAAACTAAAAGTTGTCCCTGTCATAGTACAAAATGCAATAATAGAATTCTTTCGGACTTAAATCAAACAAGTATTCATTGTCTACAAACGAGTGTCTGTCTGTTTAGTAAAGAAAATGTCCCCAAAATATGACTTGAAAGTGACTGATAGATGAAACTGGTGATGATGAGTGAAATGCAGAACGCATGTGTGAAGGTAAGAACGAAAGTTTTGTGTTCAGTAATGCAGTAAAAATTTGCGAAGCCAGAAACATACAACCCCCTCAGCATTTAACCGTTTTATTTTAGTCTTGTTGAAATCTTAAGGGGATCATTAAAAACCAAGTTAAAATTAACATGATTAATCTGTCCTTCCTTCGCAATTTATCATTATTTTCCAGAAAATGTGTGTACCAGTTTTCGTAAGTGCGTAACAAAAGAATGTGTGTAGAGATAGAGGTGTCTAGTGATGAGCATTGGCTAGCTTGTTAGTTCTTTAATAATACTGAGAAAAAATGAACTTCTCTGTAGCCATTTTTTCTTCTTATAATCGTAATAAACATAATAACCTCTCTAGATGCTTGTTAAAAAATTTTCTGCGCTCATCTGATTCCCGTGCGTATTTTCCTTGCAAGTAGTGGTTAAATAGCAATTTGTAGAAAGGTGTAACTTTTATATGCCTGAACAATCATGAAATTCGTTATATAAAAACTTGAGTGCAAATAACGTTCAATTTCCGATTCAGATACGCACACAGGCTTAACGCAACTTTTAATGATGCTCATTGGGTCGATGACTTTTTTCTTCCCATGAATTTTACAAATTCTTGTGACGAACTGAAATCTGTCATCACTCCTCACACTCAGCAGTAAGCCTCATCGCCAATTGTTAGCGTGATGTTGCTTCCTTATCAGGCTGACATTTCTGTCAGTCACTGGCACCGATAAAAAGAAAATGCGTTCAAATATTTCTGCTAACCCGAACCTGACAAAAGTCCAAAAGCTTCTACCAATTGGTTAGTCATCATCTTATAAACTTTGTTGGATGTAGACAAGTTCAAAGCTGATCGTAATCAAATAGCACGAAACCCAAGAGGACCCAGGGATCACTTTCAAGATCAACGTTTTTTTTGTTACTGGATCAGGGAATGAATGAAAGATTGGATTGTTTAGCTTGTTAGGTAGATTCGAAATTGTGAAAAGAAGCCCTCACGTCCAATTCATTATTTGTAACAGTATCCATTGTTGATTATGTATTTTGATTATTATTGGCTATTTCACAAAGAGGCTTTCTTTATTCCTCAATTTTCTCTCAATTCCTTTACAGAGATAAGCATTTTGTCTGTCTTGAAAATCATGATTCCTTTTGTCGGTGTTAATCCTCTCGTTTGGTGCTTCGGCTACTCGTGGAGAATTTCATGATATGCCTGTGTTGAGTAAAATTAATCTGATAATTTGTTCCTGAATTGATAGAAGTGCAGATAGAAATGCGTCAGAAATATATTGCAAGGTTCAGGTTCAGGATTTTATTTTCAAACAAAGTCTGCCGTATCAGAAGCCGAGCAGTGGTTGATCAATCAAATGAATGAATTTTGAAAATTACTTGGTTGAAATTAAATACAACTTACTACCTTTTTTCCTCTTGTCTGATCCATGCGCATACCTGTGTTGTGTTTTAAATTTTGAATATGAATGTAGATGTTGATGTGAGCTTGTGTGTAACACAAGAAAAAAAACGCATGGAATCCTTACACTAGGAAATAATACTTAAATTATAAGAAACCATTATAAACTATTTGCTAATACACCCACAAAATGTAAGAATGAATTAAATACCCCCAACCTTTTACCGTATAAGAAGGAACCCCTTTGAGATTAAATATTCTTTAGAGAGAAACACCGATAGGATTTTTTCGTAGAAATCCTCAAACGATCTACCTACCTATCATCATTTGGCAGCTTTTGATGCGTAAAGGTATAAAATAAAATTATGTAGCACTAATTATTTCCTTAAGGACAAAAATTAAAATAATTTGTTGTGGTCCCAATGTAATTATAACAAATGAAAATATGGGCTTGAAAATAAATTATGCATTACGTATAAAATCCCAAGTCGGTAAGCTGAAATACGTTTTTTAAATATGTGATTCTACTTAGGTCCTATAGCGTTATAAAATGGTAATGGTAATGAAACGGTCAGTCAGTCACGCATAAACTACCTACGCTGTGTATATCTTATGCAAAAATTGTCTCTAAGCTTAAGAATTATGTATTGCTTTCTTCTCTTTTTTTAAGTTAAAGGGAAAAAATGCAAGTCTGTATCACAAAAAGATCTCTCTCTTTATGGAACCTCTCGTCGTTAAGTTTAGGTTTGGGAACTGGTTTAGTGTACCACGATGTCGTTATTGATCATCTAGATTTTATGCATCCTATAAAAATTAATTAATTACAGTAGAAAAGTTTATTTTTGCACTGTCCCTAAACAAAATTGTTACAACATAAACTTATGTAGGACACTAGGAAAAATTAACGCTAACAGATTACTACAATTACAAAAATGAGATATCAAGAAGATTGTGGCGCAATTTTCACTCTCAGCAATTTAGAGCAACAAACGTTAGTAAAATGCGCCTTTTAAATCATGGAGTACCCCTCGTGGCAAGGAGGAGGAGGAGATGTGTTTTCTTCCATTGTCTACTACTGTTTTAAAATAGTACATTGTAGATTTTAAAAATTATTATTCGGAGAAAACAACATTTTAAAGGAGAAATCGCTTTGTACAAAGATTGGATATTGCTTAGGATATGAAAATACCAAAAAAAAGGCTCAACCTATTTTAGTGTATGGATACACGTTTGATGTGTGTAGGCGGGAGGATGCAACAGAATAAATATTAATTAAAACGACTAATCCTATGAACTAGGACACACCAAAAATTATTTGAAGCTAAGAGAAATATTAACATTAAATTAAAATAATTAATACCGTTTCACGAAAATCGTTTGCTGAGGCGTTGGCCTTGGAGTTTGCTGAGGAAGCAGCTTCTTACTGGCATCACGCTTCCTTAAGAACAACATAGCACCTACAATAAGCAAAGCAATTTGAACGCCGACTACAACAGCACCAGCGCCTAATACTGTGGATAAGTTAATGCAAGTTGAAGATCTCTGTGCATCAACTGGTGTCCTGCTCTCGGAGGCAGGTTGTTCCACTTCATCTTCCTCAAATGACTGTTGAGAGCGATGCCTCTTGTAGTCGTTGTCGAGGAAGTCTGTGTCTTGTGAAAGTTTCCTGTCACGCTTCTTATCCGCTCCGAATCTATCTGAAATATGAATAGATCTAACCAAAAGCATCTCCTCCTGGGGCAAAACTTCATTTCGCTCTGAGCCAAGATCGCGTCTCAACCTCCTGTCACTGAATGTACTGATGGTGAATCCATACTGGCTGTGCGTATCTTCGAGTTCATTTGAGATTGGTTCCTCATAAGTTGCATTGAGCATTCTTCTCTTCCTTCGGCCCAAACTGGGAATTTCTTGGAAGAGACCACTTCCATCCACCACAGGACAAATGACAGGTTGGCAAGAAGGCAAGCACGGTGTTACCAAAGCACGGAACTGAACAATCTCTGAAGTGGGGAATTTGAAAGCATCAAAGTGGGCTACGAGAGCTTTCTGGTCATCCGCAGCACGGTTCAAAGCACCCATAATTCTCTGGTCTGTAGGACATCCTTCACCATCCAAAAGCATAATCTCGGACCCGTCCACTCCATCCATGGCAATGAGTTCTCGGACAAATATGTCGTAGGGGCTGTTCGGGTCGATAATTTCGAATCTGAGAGATAACGGGTCTCCAACCTATTACCATCATAGGAGTTGACATATTGAGAAAGAGAAAAAAAAACTATTAGTGTCAAGTTGTTCATGTTGACACATATTTCCAAATGAGCATTATGTTGTTATTCATACCACCCTTTATTTTAAAAAAATGGGCGACATTTATTTGGAGTTGGCAGTTTTTCTTTGTGCAAGTAAAGTACGAAATTATACCGTCTTGCCCACACAACTACCATGCTCATCCTAACATGATGGTTATTTTGTTGGCAAGTAAAAATGAAATTACCTGAGCAGATCCAGTTGATTCTCCACGTCTGTCTGTGACTCGCATAGCCACGTTCGGTGAGTCAACAATGCTCTCTTGAGTGATGGAATGTTTGAGATCTGGCGAAACTCCAAGGTCAACCTCATTTGACACAGATTTATTTGTTAGGTCATACTGGCAAGCAACGGAAAGACCCATATCGGATGCAGTTACGATTTGATCATGATGCTGTAGGATAACCTGGATTAATACAAACAAATTGTGTTTAAACTTCATTGTAAATGTAACATTTTTTAACATATCCTGATAATGACATGTGCCTCGATGTGATGTGATAGGAGTGTAAAAAAAGTGTATAGGTATATTTTATTTGGGTACTATTTGAAAACTTGATTTCTGGTGTTTGACGGTATAAATAACACCTTTCGGTTTTTAACAATTCAATGACAGCATGTTGAATAGTTTAGTGAACATTTCACCATTGTTGTTTTGGGTCTGGTCAGTACTATTTGTAACTAAAGATGATGCATAAGAAAAGAAACTGTTTATTTATTCAACGAGGGATTGTTTCGTTTAAGCTGGTTTTCCTTGATGAATAAGAGGAATGAAACCGGTACTTTTTTACTCTGCATCGGTTATGCAGTTACTTAATAATGCAAAGAAAAAGAAAGGTAAACAGATGAACTGATAAATATTAGCAAAAATTATTCTTTAAAAAGCTTGAAATTTACGACCAACATCATGTAGTGAAAGAGTAGAATGGCAAGCACCACTCCAAAATAAAACATCATTCGACTTTGAAAAAGATATCAACTTTTTTCATCTCTTGCATTTTGCAATTTTTGCGAGCGTAAAAAGGGCGTATATGTACACACAAAAAGTATTTATGATGACACGCTAATATAGTATGTAGTGGGAGATGAGTACTTTTTATTAAGTTTGAAATGTGAAAGCTTGTTTATTCCACTATGCGTAATTTGTCAATGTGCAACACGCCTTAAGGTAATATTTGTGTGTCTCCAAAAGAGGAAAAATTTTGTTACTCATTTTGAATGTGAATAAGTGTATTAAGGAACTCATTAATATTTTTCCCTTGTGCAAAATAACTGCATGCGGTGCAATGATGCATTTTTTTTTACCTCAGTTGTATATCTGCCCATGGCTTCCCGTTGCACTCCACACTCCAAATCCGTGTATGGTAGTCTCAAGGCAAACTCGAGAGCATTTTGAACATCCAAAGCACAACTGTTTGGTGCACCCTTTGCGTACAATTTTCCTTGGAAAATTTTTGAAGTTCGCACGGTCGCAATCATGTCACCAGCTCTGCAGTCGACGCTGACATTGTAACAGGCAGAAAGCTCTTTGGTTGATGCATCTGGGACTGCAAGGAATGGTTCCCGGATTTGAGTCAGAGTCAATGAGTTGTGGTGACTGAGCCGACACACTTGGGCACCTGTGGCGTTGTAGTCATATGATTGACAGCGGAATGCGGTGTTCAAGCAGAGGTTTCTGATTGAATTAGGAAAGAAAAATAAAACAATAAAGTCCCATTTTTTAAAAAAAGGTCGATTCTCCGTTTTTTAAACCTGATTGCATCTTCAAAAATATTGACATGTGTAAAATCAAAAATTCAGAATTGATAAGCAGTTCCAGCTCTAATCTTTGGCAAATTTAAACCTCATTCTTATGCCACATTTATCTTTTAAAAATATATATAGCACGAACTTTGTGATTAAATTGTTTGAAATAAAACCACACACGTGCAAGTCAAAACAAAAAGTTCTGATTTTTTTCTTTAAGTTGAAGCTAATTTAGTAATGAACTAAACCCCACTTTAAATTTTATTCGGCTAACCCAAAAATCCCTGACTTCAGGGAGAATTTTTTTTTTGCACATTTTTTATTGTGTATTATCGCTCAAATACACAAGCATTCGCCCATGTTTGCAATTCTCTTCAGAATTGTACTTACTCCTAATCAGATCTTGATACGCAGATTTAACAACTCGGTTCTTCTGGCAGCATTTGCTAATTTTGATTTGTTGAATAACGGTTTACGTCTTTGTGTGCACAAATCCCTTAAAGTACTACAGTGCACTTTTTTAAAACCACACAGACATATATATTTAGTTAATAATAAAGAAAAAATGAGCTTCATCTTTTTGAATTCATAGACGTATTTTTGCGAACGCAATGGGAAGAAGCGCGAATACGAACTTCGATCAAAAAATCATTTTTAGGTTTGAGGATTAGTATCAATCGGCTGCCGTTAGCTTGCGATTGATTTTTCATTGAGATAAAAATGGACTTTGTATGTAGCAAGTTGTGAGGAGTAAAAGTACATTGTTTTATTAGAGCTGATTTAAAGTGTTTCTTCAAAGTTGGGTGCTTACTTGCAGTCGGCCTCAGTAGCAACTTCCTGATACACAGCATCCACAGTCTTAAGGATTTTACCGTCCAAAGACTTGAAATCGCAGAGTTTGGTGGGATCGCTCACACAGTTGGATTCCATATAATCCGTGCCATTCTCAGCCTCAAGGGAGTTCAAAGCTCCAATAGACATTCGGTCCATGTCTGACAAAGAACAGTCTCCTGTTCCTTTGTTGTAGCTTGCAGACCTACGCAAAAACGAAAGGAAAAAAATTGACATGAGAAAGAGTAAAAATTAAAAGGAGTACGTGTTGCAATGAAGAAGATGATGTTGTTGATACGTGTATATTTTTTCTTGTAAAAACCACAATCAAATCAAATCAGGAAGCCACAAGCAGCAAGAGGAAGGAAAATAGGAATTGACGCTAGTGCGAACTTGGCGTGTCCATCAGCGACATGAGTTTATCTTCACATTTTATCCATCCTGTAATACCGTTTCTTTCTTTCTCGACTAAAAATCATGTTGAAAGTAGTTGTTGTTAGGTATAGCGTACAAAAGGAGAATGGGCAATGCAAAAGCCATCTCACGTAAATGGCTAATTGGTTACACATGATATTTTTTTTTTTTGTCTTTTTTGAGTATTGTTTGTCAAAATAAGCATTGAACACATAGACCTTGCAACTGCACTGTTTTGTACCGTGCGAGAAAGGATCTATAATAAACTTTGGCTATAGCTCTATTAAAAGGAGCGACAATGAGGATGATGGTATTGCCGAATCCAATTGCACGAGGCATTATGGTATTTGCATTATGTAAAAAGTTAATCCAGTAAGATGGTGATGAAAAGTGTCATTGGCCCTCCCGTTTTTTATTTTGGCTAGAAAGAATTGGACATGCTTCTATACAACTATGACTGTCGTGCCTTCCTGATGTAAACTTTTTAAAAAATGTGACCATAATGCTGATTTTCCTTTTCTCTGACACATTCAACTTCATTTTTTTATTTAACAGCGTTCGTAACGATGTTTGACAGATGAGCAAACGATTCTAACAGTTGCAAGTTGCACTTTAGGTATTTTAAAAACAGACATGCTTCGGAGTAATATGTACCGTTGCAAAGAGAAATATATAGCTCAATACTGATCAATATGATGGGTTTCGGTGTGACCATTTCTTCGGAGAAATAAACCGGCAACCACTTTGAAATGTAGATGATTAGCAAAAAAATGTATTACTATTTACTCTCCGGAACGCTCAATATTAATTGACGCCTCATGTTAACAATAGTGCTCATTTGTCATTTAACAAACTGACTCATTTTTTACACTCTTATCTTCAAGCGATTCAATATTGCTCAATTGTTTTTCTTTTGCACGGGGCATACGAAACGATGTCTAGACTGTCGGAGGATAGCTTTTCTTTAAGATTTCGGTTAAGAAAAGTATGAATATCTGCTAATTACGCCTTTTTTGTCGAATGAAAAGGAACGAACGCTTTTCTTGTAATGAAATGAATGAGGCAGTTATTTGATGGGCGGTTGAAGCGTGCATGTTTATATTTCCGTAAGTCAACTTGACTGAAAATGAGTTAACGAGGTAATCATAATACGTTTCTAGATGAAACAAGTATTACATTGATTGGCTCATTACCTATATTAGTTTGTATTTTTGGCTCTTCAGAAAGATGACGTAATACTTACTTCAGAAGTGTTTCAAATGTATTATTTTGCATAACACTTATTTCTTCTTTAATATGATATTATAGGTATTTATTATTTTATTTCTTACTCTTGGCAATCCTGATTTTTTAAGAATTAATTCCTAATTTTAAAATGCGTTCTTTATCGTTGCGGTCGATTTTTTATAGGGAGCAGAAGTTTCCTTGCTGAAACATTTAGAGCTCACAAAAATTGGGTCCTCCGCTTATTAATTTTTTTGTCATTTTATATGTTCGGCTAGCTAGCTATTAAAATTATAAGATTGGATTCAACACAAAATTCGGTATTGTGGTCAATGTGACACGACATGATCAGCATCATGAATTCAAGTTCTATTTTTGAACTGGCAGTATCATTGGTGTTAATGATGAAGAAGCAAATCTACAGATGCATGCATGGTTGATAATAACTTGAAAAGCGTGTAAATCCCTAGATTATTTTTGAATAAAAGCGTACTAATATCTATCTCGTTTGGTATAACGGGCCACGTTCGGATCAATTTTTAGCAAAGATTTTTTTCTTTATTCAAAATTGGTTGTNTTTTTTGTCATTTTATAGTTCGGCTAGCTAGCTATTAAAATTATAAGATTGGATTCAACACAAAATTCGGTATTGTGGTCAATGTGACACGACATGATCAGCATCATGAATTCAAGTTCTATTTTTGAACTGGCAGTGTCATTGGTGTTAATGATGAAGAGGCAAATCTACAGATGCATGCATGTTTGATAATAACTTGAAAAGCGTGTAAATCCCTAGATTATTTTTGAATAAAAGCGTACTAATATCTATCTCGTTTGGTATAACGGGCCACGTTCGGATCAATTTTTAGCAAAGATTTTTTTCTTTATTCAAAATTGGTTGTCACGAATTTTTGTCGCCGACACATAGAAGCACTACAGGGCTCTCAGTGTTACAAAGGTCCATTTTCATCGTAGTTATCACCATCATCATTGTCGTTGATATTACAAAAGCGTCGTCTTCGTGTCCTCAGTAATAAAATAGTCTACCTAAGCAGATTCATAGTTTCCTACAATACAAGCGCCATGTCATGCTCACCTCATTGTAGAAAGTCGCAACGCAACATGAAAATGTGACTTGTACTTTGAGACTCTTTTCTCAGTCCTTGCCTATGATTATTTTTAATCAGGAGTGGGACCGAAATTCTGACATACTTTTAATAATACCAACTACACTTGTTAACATAAAAGAAAGACTGCGATTAAGGAAGGTGCACGACAGGGACGCATAAAAGTATAACATGCCAAGAATAAAGCTAGTATCCAGTTGTCTGGTTGTGACTTTAGTTAAAAATGTGTGGTATAAAATAAAATACCCGAACTACCTATTTGCGTCTGTCTGTATGAATGTATCGCTTCAGGAAATCAGTGCTAATATGGTAATATATGAACTATGTTTGCACTTTTCAAAGAAATCATTGTTGAATCGAAATAGCATATAGGTTACAGATTATTCACGTTTTGATTTACTGATAACGATAACGTATCAATACACGTTGAGACGGTCGTTTTTTCTCAGGAAGGAAATAGAAAATGTCACAATATTTTCGTGACTATCGCTTCCATTCATTCAGTTTTAAATTGAAATTGACCAAAAGCGCTAGAAACCCGTTGTAGCCAGCCAAAATACAATATGGTCTCCGCCCATTATTCAAGTGTCAAAGTTTTGGTGGCAACCAATCACGCAATGTCGATTTCATGGATTGTTACCAGTATGAAACTTTATGCTTGTAAATGTACGTAATTCCCAGAAATTAGTTGATGAGACACAAAACTATTTTACGCCTTGTTTTTCATGCAATTGACCATTTACTTTTTAATTTAAATTTTCAAGTGAACTTCCTTTCCCTCAAGAGGAAAATGCGACCAGGTATCTGAGTCAATGACGTAACGTACCGAGAAAATTTGATGGACCGAGGAAAAAAGAAAATGTTACGCCAGGTCTCACTTACCGAAGTGTCAACGAGCTTTATATGAACATTCATCAGTCTATTGACGTGTGTACTTAACCGCATGATGCATTTTGATGCAATCACAATAAAGTGGAACGTAATGTGCAACTTCAGTATGAAGAAACATTGTTCCTTTGGTACATGACAGGAAATGTTATTCTTTGCAGGTCTTAGACTTCTGCTGTCGTTCATCCTCTTTTAGATAAGGATAATAAAGTAATAGCGCTTAATACTCTTTAAAAAATCAGAATTCTCGTTCCTGCTAGACAAATAAGATTTTCTAGTTCTTTCAATTTCCCTTGTGCGCATATACATACATAAATACTTATTTTCCTGGCATGATTTTAAAATGAGTGTACGAATTGCATTCATGCAATACAGATACATACAACCGGTAGTTTAAAAATAAGGTGCGGATAGTGTTTGTTTTTCATTGAATAACTCAAGTTCTGCAGGATTGCATGCTACAAAGTAATGAATGAAAAACGGAACTGTGCAAAATTAAGGAAAAAAACAGGTCGCAGTTTCTAGCTTACTCGGGTGACGATGACGTTCTAAAAAATTATCATTATCTCATGATGCAGAGCATAAGACTTATTTTGAAAAAAAATGGGACTCGACTTGATTATGCAAATGAGGTTTGGCAAGTCTCAATTCCTAATTTGCTTACATGGAGGCATTCATCCATTCGTGTGTATATGTCGAAGAATAATAATCCCTTTCTTAATTTCATCATCTTACCTGTTGAACTTGAAACCCACACTGGTAGGTAATGTTAGTAAGCGAGACTTAATGAATCAAAAATGCACTTTAAAATTTACTTGACAAGACAAAAACTTAGAATAAAAAATTGCAAAATTTAATTTATTCAAGACTGCATTTGGATAGGGATGGAAAAATGCCAATTTGGTTCTTTCTCACCAACCAGTAATAACGAACTATAACATTTTTACCCGGCATCAGGTATGGTATGATACTTTCTTATCAAGTCTCCGACATTGTATTGCCAAAAAAAAAAAACCCCGAGCTGTGTCAGTCAAGGAAGAAAAGCGACAAAAAGGTTGTCTAACATGTCGAAGCCGCCAGGATGATATGTAACTGCAATTTTACTTGCTGTATTCTAACCGATCTATTTTACTTGTACATATCTTTATCGTGGACAATCTATTCCTATGCATGATTATTACTTGTCATTTTTGCTTCTTGTTGAAATAGGATCTGTAGCACAAGTTGGTTTTATTCTAAACACTGGTATTTATTTTTTCTTTTATCACTTGTGGAATTTCTCGGATCGACCTTGTTGCAGTTTTTCCTGTTTTATACGAATTAATCCTAGTAATACCGGGTGAGGTGAAACGCATTGTTTTTGCCTCTCTATTGTTCAGCCGACGACAATCAAAACTATCATAGTTGCACCGGTACTAAGCAAATATTTAGCTCGAGGCAAGCATATACATATTTGATATGATATCATCTCTCAACCTCAGACTATTAAAATCTTATGGGGCGGTTATTATATTCATCTGACAGAAAGGTGTGTGTTCACTCTATACACTATTCTGTCGCAATTTTTTTTCTCATGGCTTAACTTTATTCAAGTAGATACATAAATAGCACCTTTTAGTATTTTTACACCCAGAGTCCCACGCTACGCTCCTATATCTCACAGGGTGTATTTGCGTGACCCTTGATAAAAATATTGGAGAATGGCTCTAGGAAATTAACAGTATTTCCTACTTTTTTATTCTATAAAGCGAGATGCATTGATGCATCTTTAAACAATGCAAAGAGTTGTGTATTGCTTGAAAAGTTCCACGTTCAATATTCAATTCAGCTTTAAGAAAGGGCATATCAAAAGTTTGAATCATATCAAAAGGTGAAGTTTGCCAGTTCATTGCTATCTATCATTGATTGATGCTATCAGTTTCAAGTTTCAAGCAATCTTGTCGAAATAACTATACAAAAAATCAATCGACTAATGGATATCTTGGAATCCACCTTTGGCAAGTTATATTGGCCTTATCGTGTTGCTCTCATTTCAAAAGATGTTCGTGTTGGTAGTTTCTTGGATGGCTTAACATGTTTTCATTGAAGTTGGAGTCGTTTTTATGTACCTCTTAGCCTCTTGGGTAAATTAAATCAATGTTCACAAATCAATTGGCAGCTTCGGGAAATATTATCAATATTTTGATCATCAGCAACTAAAATCACTTTGTTTCTTTATTTCATTACGTGTTAAAATCCTCGTAAAGATTTCGAATTACTTATCAATCATACGCTCAAGAGCTGGAACTTGATTTTGAAACTTAACAAAAAGTGAAAACATGTTTTGCTCTGAGCTGCCTTCAGGCTTGAACAATTCAAATACTTTGTAGGATAGATCGATGGATAGGGAAGCAAAATTATATTCGTGCTACACATTAAGTTTCATATTTTAGGGTGGTGATTGTGATGATTAGCGGGTGTGGTAAAGAGACTTTAACTTAGTTGATGTTAGAAGACTGAAAAAGCCAGTTTTGGATAGGTTCCTATTTCATTTTTGCTCCTTCATTCCATTTTTCTTTCCGACCTCTTGGTAATTATCATATCATCATCGTCATCATAGGTTTGGGCTATTGCTCGTGAGTTTTTGCCGGTAACTATTATTTCCTAAAATGTTCCAAATTTATTTAGGCCAGACAGATTATAGTGTAAAACTGTTGTTTTCTGAACCGGCTAACACGAATTTATTTTTATACCGCCTCATATTATATAATCCGCATTTTTGAAAAGAAATCTGCAATATATTTCTAAGAGACAGAAGCATTTCTTCATGGTATGCATGACAGATCTCGTCAACCACTGTGAACCAAACAACATTCAAGAAACTTTTTTTTCTGTTATTTTCTTATCATTACAATGATCTCGATTCTATGTGAAGGCCTAAATGAACTAAAGCTTCATACTCATTCTTTCTAAAGAGTTTCAAAATAGGTAATGCAGGGAAATAAAACAAAAAAAATCCCGCCTGCATGCATTTCGAATTAAACCGGTACTTTCAGTCATCCTTTGTATTGCTGTACCATAAAAATAAGGCAATCCTGATTATCCTTTTCTTGTTACCGACATTTCTCTTAAGTATCTGGATCAGTTTTTATAAGCAGACATACCTTGAATTTAGGAATGATATTGAATGAAAGGAATACATTCACGGTGAATCAAAAGTGGGAGTTGGAATGAGAGAAATTCGCAAAAATGTTACAGCTTCCTTTTTATTTTGACGTGTAAAGTGGGAGTTTTGTAGTAAATCTAATATATCACACGTTTTGTATTAGTAGGTGGTATAATGAGGTCTGTCTTTTTTTATTCTCTCGCCTCTTTTAAGTAATCTTCCAAAATGCGATTATGCATGCATGCACTTTACCCTACCAAGTTTCTCCCTACAATGAATAATATGCTGTGACAGACAAGTAGACAACTGGGAGTCTCTAGTAAGTTGACATTTGCGCTGCTGAAATTTCAAATCTCGTAGACTTCTTTTCAAAGAATCAAAAAAAACTTGAAGGTTGACCTGATTATGCTTGGTATGTGTTTTCCTTTGAAAATTGTGCGCTACTACTAATTGGGCTACATATAAAAAGAGCAAAGGTGAGAATTTTTGCGGTTCTGACAGCCCAAAAAAATTCGGTTGTATTTGTATGATGCAGAGGAAGACAAATAAGCAAAAAGCATTATGAAAGTATTGTGGAGGAGGAAACAACACAAACAACTGATTTTTTTTTTTGCTTTTTACTTATACTCGCTTCGCTCGTGTAAGCGTGCGGGTGAGAGTGCAAAACAAACGGGGCAAATCTTTAGCGATGCCTGTGGAATTAGTACAACTGATTTTTTTTTTGCTTTTTACTTATACTCGCTTCGCTCGTGTAAGCGTGCGGGTGAGAGTGCAAAACAAACGGGGCAAATCTTTAGCGATGCCTGTGGAATTAGTGAAGTTGACCTTGCGTGCTGACAAGGATGTAGGTCAGTGTGATGATGATGTGATTAGATAAGGAGGAAATGATAACGACAGTAATAACCCGGGTCACCCTCATTGCAATAATTATATTATGTAGAATTACCACTTTTTACTCGAAAGGCTTTAAGCTTACCTGCAGACGAAGTCTCTTTCAGACAGACAAAGCTCCATACACGCGGTACGACTTCCAGTTTTACGTTGCTTCTTGGTGAGCTCCTGGCCTTTGGCTCGTATTTTGAAGTCTGGCACTCGTTCGTAGTCCCAAGCTCTGTCACAGTGTCCACTTAAACATACCTTCTGAGCGTATAGAGTGAAAACGGGGAATTGGGATGAGCTCAATGCACCTAATGACACAAATATTTAAGAAAATTATTAGCTTTTTAATCTCATTTGAACATTTACAAATACATGATCCGGCTCATAGCAAAGCTTATTGAAAATAAACGAATGCACATCTTTTGCATCGTTTTAAAGTTTTTGTGAAAAGGAAAGGTGTCAAGATGCTCTTTGTAAGGCTGTAAACCATTTATTATTGAAAAATTGCAATTGCAACAAAATGCACCCTGCATCCGTGACTCTAAAAACACCATGAGACTGGTGAGACAAGGGTAATTTATTTAGAGTTAAAATAGGAGCATTAACATTTTTTTACGTTGCCCATCTGTCTCCTTTCCCTTGAGTATCGAATGCATGTGACTGTGTGTACAAAACAGGTGGTGGGTGCAAATATTCATGGCTTCATTTTTTATTCGAAATGGTAATAATCACTAATAGCGCGTACTGGCGTGCGATAGTCGAGGCTGTAGATTTCATTGTCACAAAATGTATTCCGACTTAAAAGTCATTATCAAATGATCCAATCAATTTAACGAAATGTTTCCTTGTTCTCTTCACTCACTTGTCATACAATTTGAGAATCGCCCTACATACAGTCATCTTCCTGACTCTAGCATTTTCTTCCCGAGAACCACCCCACCACATCCATTGTGAGAAAAGGAAAGAGAAAGAAGACAAAGACAGATTAATAGCATCGTAAAACGATTTTGTTACTTTTTGTAAAGAAAAGAGTGAAAACGCTCGTAAAATATTGAGGAATGTAGGTTTATAGAAATCAGTTTCGCTCTTCCCCAAATTTCCCAAGTTAAATTTTAACAATCTGCGACTTATTTCTCTCTTGAAGAACTGTTCCCGTCTACTTGTTTTATGCTCTTGGGACGCTGCAGTTGGCAAACTCTACTTTCATTATTATTTATTTCATGAGGTTTTGATTTGCATGCATTACTCTAAACTGCGTGTTCCTCATCACTCCAAATCTCTTTTATGACCAGCCGGCACCTACCCAACAAAAATGGCATCTTAAACCAAGTGCAACTTTTTGTCAAAGATTTTCTCTCAATGATTCTAATGTTTATTACGTCACAAATGCACGACAACAACAACCGCAAAATTGCTGCACGACACAGATTATTATACACTCTTTTGCTCTCGTCTGTTGTCTTTTCTTTAGTAATATTTTGCCTTGGTCAAGTGCCATTTGTTCCAAACCAAGTCAAAATTTTTGATTTTCATTTCTATTTTCCTAATCCTTTTGAATTCGCACGGGATGACGTTCATTCGACAGCTTTATGCACGTCACTGTTCTACCAGACCAGACATTAGCAAACTGCGTTTTGTTAAAATGCGTTTTCATTCAAACAGAATGCATCTTATTCACGTGCTCAACTCACCTACATTTTCAATTTGTTTGCATCGGAAGCCCGTCATATCATCATCATTCACGGTTTAGTACTGGTAATAATATTTGAGCAAGCTCTTGGAATACTTTTTCTTAATGCTAACAAGTTATTTACGTCCTATTTTAAGCAAACCACAAGAGTTATACATGGCTTTGCTGTGTGTAATAAAGTAGCTGAGAATGCCTTCATCATCACTGTATCTAAAACTCGTCTTTTATTTTTTCTTCTGGGATAGAGAAAATGGACGCATTTCAGTTGTCAATTGGAGATGGGGAAAAAAAAGTTCCCTTTTTTGCCAGTCGTGGTGCATCTTACGAATAAAACTTGATTTACGATCTTCGTATAAATTTTTTATTATCATGATATGCATAAAGCGAGTAAAGAATAGAATCACTTGAGGTGGCATGAAAATTAGGTGATGTGATGGGCTATTATTGTTGTGGTTTTTTGAAGCAACATAGGTATAAATGCACTTCTAAAGTCCTTGTCTGCACTTCTCCTTTTCAATGGCTTGTTACGATCTGTTTTTATTATGGTGTTTTAAAAAATGAATGAATTTATTTATTCATTCAGTCTTTTTTAATGATTTCATTCTGTCTGCTCGAGAGCAAATAAAAAGTGTCTTCGTGTGGAGTCTCTCTTTTAAACATTCGTTTGTTTCTTAGAGCTCGCAATGACAAGGATGATAATAATCATTTGTCTGCATATTTGAATAAAACTACGTATGATAGAGTAACTATCGACAAAATGGTTTTTTGCTACCTGGGATGCTTCACATCCTTAATTGTATTTGTTGAGATGATCACACTCCACACAGGTCATGACTTCTCTTTCACTTCTTTTCAAGGAAAACTACGTGATATTAACTCACAGTTGTAGTTGATCTGATTAGATTTTGGTTTTGTTCATTGATTTTTGCTGTACTTTACCAGCGTATTATTGCATCGCTGCTGGATGCATTTCTATGAATTATTCCTGCGTACTTTGTGGCAAGTTTGTAAAAAACTAAAACGTCTGTTAATGTTAACAATATCAACATCAAACAGCGTATGCTAAAGAAAATGTAAGTGCTTCAACTTAGGAGACCAATGAACACAGTCTTGTCTTGATTGACTCAGTGACTGACTAGGCTGGAGCTCAATTTTCAGCCTCGTTTGATATGTGTTTCAAACTCATCATCATCATCCTTTTTGCATACTAACACCACTACATGCAAATAGCAACATCATTAACACGCATGTACCCCGTTTAAAGATGCGATTCTAGAAGATGCATTTGATTACAAAGATAAAGGAAAAATCAAACTTGTAGTAAATACTAAATTTTGTACTTGTAGCATTCTTTAAGAAAAAGAACGTCTTATCTTTTGTGTGTAGGAATGGGTGGTACACTATGAGATTTTACACCGTGAAATGCAAAATGTGCCAAATGTATGTTATTATTATCGCCGTTAATATTTCATAAATCATCATGTCTTCATGTCTCTTTTAAAATGAAGCATTCAATGATGCACCTATATTTTCTAAAAAAACGGACCATTTTGTAAAGTAATAGGTCTATTAAGTTGGGTTCAAGCTTTTGCGATTTTGTGGGAACAAATGATGAATAAGAAGGATTTTCTTGGGTTACTTTTTTCGCGGCTATTTTTTAAAAATTCCTTTAGCGTTTTATTCTTCTTACATATTTTTGTAATGAAAACATGCAAAAACTGAATTAATCTTTTCCACTCGATTCGCCAGTAAACCTATCACGGTCTTTATCCCTGATACCGTTTTCTTCTTCTCATGTTTTGGGCGCTGATCCATGTAATGACTTGGTACATTTATGCGAGAAAAAAATTCTCGGGAAGTGGGTATGTTACTGTGGGCTGTAACAGTGATTTCATGTCCTTTCATTTCATGACCAAGTTTTCTATTGGAATTAGTAGAACAGTCTCTGTTTACCGTACAAAGAAAGGATAGTTTCTTACTAGCTCACCGGTATGATTATAACTAATGATAAACTTGAAGTATACTTCGTTTGCATAATTATTTACCTCTGTAGCACAGTTTCCTTATCAAAGGTTACACATTGTGTCCGTGTGAAATGCAAATTGAGATTGCATTTCAAATTGATACGTAGCTTTTTTGCATTATTACTTCTGATATGTATTTTCCTGACGATGATGACGATACATATTGATACACTTGCACGCGAATGAGTCAAGGAAATATAATGATTCTAATCTATACGGATGCTCTGGGTAATAATCGGTTCCGTTCACTCGCCAAACTACCAAGCTAGTAAAGTCGCTTTTGCCGTAAAAGGGTTGGATTTTAGTTTCAGTAAATCGTGCATGTTTAAAACAGTACAACAGTATCTGATACATTGTTTTTATGCTTGAAATGGGAACATTGGGGGTAACGACAGAAAAAAATAGCCGCATTACAAACTATATTGAAATGATGTATGTATAATAATGTCACGGGAAAATGTATTTGGGTGTTTCATTCTATCCAATACATTAAGCTGTATGAAAAAAACGAGTTAAATGTTAATACAGGAAGCTGCAAATCTAAAAAAGCAAAATCACAGTTTTTTTTCAGTCTACTTCATCTCTACCATCAAAGGTCAGAGGTGATATATGCTGAACAGCAATATGATAAAATTTTTCAAACATGTACATAAAAAAGCGTGAGTCTATCGCTACGTTTCGGATACAGATGGAATGACGGTGGTCGTTACCTACATAACTTGTCAAGATATCAGAGAAAAACTAGTTTTCTTCGCGGACCAACCAAGTTCAATTCCCGGTTGCTTGTCTATAAATCTCACAATATCATTGTTACACAGTGCGTGCATTTCGAAAAAGACCTTCATAGAGAAAAAATGGTCGTTCGAAGTAGATGTTCTAAGTCTGCATATAAGTTTATATGATTAATTTTTTATGCTTTGCGTTCAGTACAAACTTTATGATTGACAGCTACCATTCCAAAATCGTCACTTTTTGTTTGACTGTAGATGTCACCTATATAATTTTGTTTGTTGTTTGATCATCCTTTTATTTTGACAGGTTATGTAAGTAATGCAGTAGCTGTTTCAAACAGATTTTAAAATGTCATGTTATGTTCGTAGAAATACTTTAGTGACAGTGCCACTGTCAGCTTGCATTTCTATTGAAAGAATATAACGCCTGTATGGGTTATCTGTTTTCAATCATTGCATACGTAAAATGCATGGATGATCAAAAATAAATGTGGAGAAACAGATGGGGTGCCACTTGTCGAGCTTTTCTTATTGCATTTTTCGGTCCACACGATGATCCTGATGATGATGACATGATGAGTAGTGATGAATAATGACAGGATTATATCTTGTATAGAAGCGTTACCCAAAAAAGGTGCCAATATTCGAAGAAGTAGTCTCATTGAAACGAGAAGGGCTGCTATGTAACACAACAGCGCATTTTCATATAGGATATCACGAGGTAAAGAAGATTTAGATGATGGTGCAGTTTTTTCCTACCTTATTGAAAAAGCTAATTATCGCTTCGCTTCAACAAAAGCTTGTCATTATCATCAACAAATGAGGGAAGCCGTCCATACATTCTTTGCAATGCAGTTCTTTTATGAATAAAATTGATGGGGAAATGCTACAAAAGAGCGCTTCAAACCACAGCTCAAAATCAGTACAAAATAAATACTGATCGAGTTCCTAAAAATATTTCAAGATAGTGAAAAGCATTAAAACTTTGAAGCAGTCATTGGGCTATGGCTGCATGTAGTTCAAATCATGTTTTATTTCACCTTGTTTAATTATTAAGTTAAGTTGGATAAAATTTTTAAAAAAGAATTCGAAGTCTCAGGCATTGTTTGTTTTAAAAGAATTTATGGTCTGGTCTTGGTTTGTTGTGATTCTGTATATGATTGTTTTACAATTGGTAACGTAGTACGTTTACGTTTGCAATGATTTTTTTCCTTAAAAAATTTTGTTAAAAAAGAAGTTTGCTTGTAATGTAATGTGCATGTATTCGGATCCTTTTTGCTTGCTGACTTCTTCTTGTCAGAGTCAATCTTTTAACGGGATTTAGGTGTGCTTAGACAGAGGAAAAAGGAAATGGTTCAAGATATTTCATTCTTCATGTGTTTTAAACCATAATGATAAGACGGAAAAATAATAGTACAATATTAGTATTATTAACAATATTATTGATGATATTTTTTAGTATTTTTATCAGACATTACAATGTACATTTACTTATGTGCCTTTGAGAAAGTAAAGCATTTTTAATGCATCAAAAGACCAATAAAAGTGCATCGTGTCGAAAATTTCCATGCACATTACTTTAAATTGGCTTTTATACTTTATTAGTAATGCAACCTTTGAGGAAAAGTAGCTCAGCAAGTGGAAGGTAGTAATACCGAAAATAGTTTCGTGCTCAATCCTTTAATGCTTATGTATTGTCAATAATGATATTTGAGTCTAGTGACTTTCTGCCATATAGATGTTATAGATAGCCATCCAGTCTGATTATGAGCCAATTCTATTTATAAAAATAGTTTTTAATAATATTCACTTTGAGCCGACCTCTAATTATCTTATTGCACGACCATATTTATTATGCTAATCTAAAAAACCCTTTCGTCACGATCTATGAAAATGTGCTTGTGCTATGCAGCGATTATGCAGCAACACGGTTTTGAAATGGTGCTTGATGCCGTATTTTTTGCATTGGTTGCAATTCCGCTTGAGCATACTGATACGATAAATGTAAAACTACCAAAGTATCATCATAGTCAAAAGCAGAACACCAAAATATGAATGTATACTTATTCAATAAATGAGTACATTGTTATTGTTCTTTCCCCATCATATATCCTTTCTTAATTAAGCCGTCGTGAATTTGAAACTAAAAATACCTAAAGTCTGACTTTCTTCAGATACTAATTGGACTCTGTGTGTGACATGAACAGAGTTTTAAACACAAGCGTAGGCCAAGTTAATGCAAGCAAACTAATTTTATGAATTTTGAGACATTTTAGTCAAAGCCTCGAGCACTCGTGATCATTTCTGGTTTGAAACGGGAATCGTATCTTATTGACGAAATCACAAAAAAAAACTTTTCTGCTGATATGACACTTGAAATTTTTTAGTTTGGAAAACTTTCGCAAATTTTTAGACTACATAAAACACACTGGATGCTAAAAGGATTTAGGATTTCGTTCTTTTGATGTCTAGTCTAACTGTTGTATTTTAAAATAGGTAATAAAGATGTCGATTTCTAACTCCGTAATTGCTGTGGCTCTCTTTCAACCACAAAGCATGACTAAAATGCTTCAAAAAGATGGTCAACTTTTTCAATAGGTACTAAGGTGGTGACATCAAGTCATCCATCACTTTTTTGTGTGGAGAACCTATTCGCCACACTTGGCTCCTTTTAGGAAAGAATTAGCGGAACACAATTCAACAACGAAAAAAATGACCAAGAAAGGCAACTTTTTTCAGATGCCGCTATTGTATAGTAGTAGTATATACTTCATTTACAGGACTGATCATTTTAAAAAAACCTACTGACAATGAGTCATTATATAGGTAGTAACAAGATATGTGTGTCTATAGGTAGTTAATTACTTTTTAAAGATCGGATAGAGGGTAAACAATTTCGTGTGTATGGGAATGAAGCCCCGAAGTTTGCTGTGTAATGTGTGCCTTATATAGGTACTTTTCCCGTATTCATAATCAGTACATCTTATCTGGTCATTCTCGTCATCATCATTATCGATGGGCACCATTATTAACACTCTTGTTAGGGAGAATACAATGGACTCATAAAGTATATTGTAATTAGTATTGCCTTCATCCTCAAAATCATTTAAAAAAATGAATATAATGATTTTGGGGGGAACGTTAGACATAGAAAATTCAAATTCTCGAATATATTTTCGTTTCTCAACATTTTGCAAATCGTTATTTTAAGTTTATAGTTTTGTATGTACAAGTATAAAAGTTTTGGCTGACAGTTAAAAAAATTTAAACTTTTACGTTAATATATAAAATAGAAAATGAGGTTAGTTATTGTGCAAAACATCGCTTCCTTCAATGTTCTCAATCCTGATACATTTTTTCGGTGTCAAAATACGCTTGCAATTTTCTTTTCACCTTTACTGGTGCAAGACCAAACAAGTGTAAAGGAAAGCCATTTTCAGTCGAACTTGAAATTGGGGCTGATATTGATGGTATCTATCGTACTAATTCAAGTAACAAGTAGTGATTAAAACTTATGAATTGACGTAATAGACAATACCTAATGAGAAAATGTGTGAAAGCAGTGGCTTGCCTCTAGTATTTACTACCGTTCAAGTCAAAACTACAATCGATGGTACTGAAACCCAATATGCAGTTTATCATAACAATGCTAGTGCGACACCAGAAGCCTGAATCCGTGAACCATCATGAGATACTGAAATGAATGCTTAGTTCTTAAAATCGTCGAGTTCGTGAATCTTTATCCTTCATCAAAAATCTAAACTAACGGAACGTAAGTTGCCTGTCGGTACCTAAAACTTTTTAAGTAAAAAATATCAAAGGACAGAACACAATGTTCTCTTATCCATTCTTTCATTACCATCGGCCAATTCCAGCTTATTGGAATACAATACTTTTTGTTTTCTAGTACTCAACAACAAAAATAAAAGGAAACCTTTTATCAGCAGACCTATTTTCAAAATCTTGGGAATACAATAGTTATCTCTTAAGTTTCTTTAATAGACTGAACTTCATTCGACTCACAATAAATTCACCTCCGAAAAAATAGAAGTTTGAAAAGTCAGAAAGAATAAAATAAATAAGAAATTACATCAACTTTAGCTAAACAGGATTATACCCAAGTTTGAATAATTGTTAACCCAATTCTGCGCAAAAAGTGGGCGCTTTCATATAAAGACTTTCCCGCACTTTGAAGTTCCGATTAATTTGCACGTATTTCAATTTCATTGGGCCTTCAGCTTAATGTAACTTTTTCAAACTCTTAGTTACCCATTAAATATAAGGAAAGAACTAAGCTTGACAATAACTTTGACGGTAATTCAAATGAAAAAAAAAAGTTTTATTTTCATTTATGGGCTACTCTAAAAACAACTGCGCTAACGTAATTACAATAGTGTTATTTATAGTTACCTGTTCATACCAAAGCTACAATTTTGAGTTTAGAACTGCAGTTTGCACATCTAAACTCATTTTGTTTGATGTTGCACCAAGACTCTCGGTAGCGCGATCTACGAGCATGCTCATCTTTGTAACTCTTGTAATATGGGTGTGGTGAAAGAGTGAATGGAATCTGTGTGCTGTTCTGTATCAATTGTGGATAGATTTTATTGAATGGATGCTTGATAAAAATGGCGTTCAATAAACGTTTTATTATGGTCTATCGCCGAAAAAATAACGTTCTGTGGCACGTATTGTGTACATTTTTTTTGCTACAAAACATAAAAGCGCGAATGATAATGTTTGAAGCATAATTATGATAATGGGGAATTGAAATAGGCAAGGAAAGAACAATAAGCTTAAGGCAATGATGATGATCTTCGACTCAGCTTTTTGATGAAGGGAAAGTATGTTACTCACCTGGTCGATGATCAGAGTCGGCACTAAAAAGTACACAAAGACCCGTCTCATAATTGGCAGCTCTGCAACTTGAGTTGAGTCGACAAGCTTCTAAGCAATCGGCTAGCATCAAAGTGCCAGGTTGAGAGTCCAGGAGGTCGGCAGGGGATGAAAATACAAATCCTGTGACTAGCTCAAAGCCTGTGCTTTCGGGGTTACAGTCGAAACGAGGAACTGGTGGCTGACCTGCTTGAAGTTGTTGACGTAAAGTTAGGCCTAGAAGGGGTCGAAGACCGCCTCCTGATAACACTGAGGGTCTCTGCGCATCTAGGATTGGCACAAGGCAGGTTAGACATATGAGTCCTAAAGGAAGTAGGGAATGCAAGTCCAATCTCATTCTGTGAAAGAAAAAAAAATAAATGAAATAAAACTATTACAATTGTATTCATTGAACAATATCCATAATTTTTATAGGTGTTATTATGCTATAGTGTTCATAAGCACGTATTCTAGGAACATAAAAATGTGAATTCTTGATCTAAAGTTGCTTTGATGTTCCAGGAAACAGGATGAGGGTGAATAATACACGACTTCTATGTTACTATTGAGTCATAACACTTTATTGACCAACCATAAAAATTTATTTTGCTTTGGACGTGTCGTGGCAAAAATTTTATGATTTCATCGTTATAAACAAATCACTTATTCACGTTTTATAATTCTTTCACCTCCTGGCATATGGATATTATGAGATCTTAGTTTGCTAGTTTCTTTTTAGAATACTGGGCATGACTGATGCGTTATACTTCACACTACTTCATCAGTTGTTACGTATGCTATGCAATGTCATTTTGAATACTTTGCCAAGTTGTATAATCAGGCTTGAGCTATAAGTCGAGATAATAATAAACTAGCGGAAGTTTTGTGCATGATTCACATTTTTCATCTTTCCTATAGAGTATCGGACCTTCATAGAATGCTGTTGGGTTGGGTCAATTAATGCAACCGTGATTATGGGCTTAATGCCCTCGTTTGTACGTTTCACACAATGATGCAAAGAGTATTGCTTAACGTGCCAAAAGAAACTTATGATGAGCTATTTCAAACATTAATTTCTGTAATAATCTGTGTGTCATTAGCGGTTTGTACAAGATCCGAGTTTTTGCATTCGATGATGAAGTAGTTAGAATGGCACTTGATATAATCACCATTTGTTTATTCCAGTTCTGCAAGCTTCATTCTCTTTCTTTCTGATGCCGTGCATGAAGATCAATTATAAAAAATACGCCAAACTATTTTTGGCATTATTGATAATAATCACTTACTATTTTATTTTCACGAAACTTTCCTGTCAACATTCTTTGGCCTAAAAAATGTTTGATAATCACTTTTCGATTTCATCAATTTTTGTTTGATCATAAAACAAAACAATGGACACTTGAATTAATAGAACAAGCAGCATTTAAGGTTTTTCCTTCAGTAAGTTGACAGCGATAGTATTTAATGTGTATGACTCTGATGACACCTTCGAAATGAACAGGTACCATAAGCTGGTACCTATCTGCAAAAATAAGGTGGGACCCGAAATGAAAGACCACTCATTATGCCAAAATTCTTTTTAGAGTTTTATTACACCTCTACCTCAATTCTGAGTTAGCAAAAAGTGTTTTACGTACGTACGAAACTTATTCTAAAAATACATACTTTTGATTTTACGTCAAAAGTGAAGCAGCATTTTACAGGTACTTCAGCTACATTTGCAGCAACATGATTTTCCATGATTTTTCTTTATGGCTGTTTTCATTTTCTTTCATGGTTTGTATTTAGTTAGCAGTTCTTTGCTAAAATGTTATTTTCCGTTATGCTGCATTGCACACTTTTTCTATAAAAACGCTTTTTGTGTTTAGGCATACATCTTTGCAAATTTGCGAAAACAGATTCAAATCTTTACAGAAACAATGTTGAATTTATATATATACATATAGAAAAAAGAAAAATATTTTATTTAAACAGAAAAAACGTTTTTTCAGTATTTTTCATTGTTTGCTTATGATTACAATGTATATCAAAAGTTCATTCGAGGGCATCTCTGCTCTAACTTTTTGCCGGTAGTCTATAATTCGTGGTCAACAAAGCTGAAATGAAAGATGGTTCTATTTCGTGAGTCCCACTCTTTTCCCATCCTCCATTGTCTCTACAGTCTGGCGACCTATTGTCAACATTTATTTGTTCGGAATGGAATGCATCTATCCATTCTGTAAATAATTTCACGGGTATTGTCGTGACCCAAGTTTATAGTGAGCTTTGCTGTTTCATAATTAAATTCCTAAAGACGTTATGTGGCTTGGTAAAGTGCATTTCCTAGTTTCTTTTCTATGATTGAATCAGTGAATAATGTATCATTCTTTTTGCAAAAGAGGAATTTCAAAATAAATTGCTTTTTTTGCCGAAGGAATGATTCAGCCGTTTTGGTTGGTAATGCGTTAGCTCATGCATACCAAAGTTCTGCTATTTTTGGTTACACAACAATGAAAAAATTAAAGCTTTTCTTAACATTTAATCACACGATTTTGAACAATTTAATGAATAGTAAAGTTCACTTCAGGTGTAGTCTAATCAAGATTATTTGAACTCATTATGTAAAAATTATACGAAATAAAACGCACAGGAATAATAGAGACTTAGGCATAAATTTGAAGATTCGATTTTTTTAGAAGAAAAGTTGGGAGCGAAGTTTTAAGTGATTTACCTTCAGAGCATTTTTGTGTAATGAAGACCTACATACATGTTTTCATGTCATAATCTCCCGTGTATTACTATAGCCGATATTGTTCGATTAACGCATTTTGCGTGAAACATTTTACGCATTAGTTTTTTTTATGTTTATCCCCCAGCAAATTTTTAGACGAATAACCCAATTTTTTCTGTTTCGTGAATCATTAAAGTAAAGCACTCCATTTACTATTTTTTTTTAGAAAAATTATGCCTCTGTATTGCACTATTTAGCTTCCTGATAGCCTGAAGTTGCTAAAATCCTCATTTTGAGATCTGCATTTTCACAAATTGATTTATGCCGTTTTACATGACATGATGCATTTTTTTACAACCCAGTATGTAATCAAGATTTTATTACTGCCCTCTAGTCATTTACATTGATGCACATGCAATGGGTTTTTTTTCTCGATAAATTTATTTTGAGTGTCCTATCGACTCAGTCTGAACTGATTGAGCTAAAACGAAGTTTTTTATAAAGTCGTGACGACTGCACGGTTTTTTGCGAATCTATTCTGGTTATCTTGAATTCGCTGTGGTCGGATGCAGTTGGTTCAGCAGATCTTCTAATAAATGATTATTTTTTCATTAGCATTGTGCTCTACAGTTTCTAATTTTCATGGGAAGAAAGGTAGGAGCGTCGCACGTACCAACAATATAAAAACCGATGAAACACAGTGTGCATGAAATAAAATTCTTGTGATAATTCCTAAACCTTAAGATCATATCATATAATCGCGCATCATCTTCACCGGTTTCATATTTTGATGTCTTCTCAAACTTCATAATTCCCCTCTGGAGGGTTAAGCCAATTCAAAATGGATATGGATGATTACACATGTGAAAGATAACGGAAGCGGAAGGAGCTTCCTTTTGTTCTATTCTAGTAAAAAGAATCTCGTAAAACATTCCTACATAAGGAACGCTATATGTATGACAGCTTTTGTATGAAAACCGTATTGCTATAAACAGGGAATCTAACCGACACACTTGATTTGAATGAATTTAGCACTAGAATCGTGTGTGAATATAGTAGACAAATTTCTTAAGAAATAGCGTTAAAAATGTAGGTAGAATCTCCGTGAAGATATGACATTCAGGCAATGATGTTTTAAACGCTGCAAAAAATATGTGTGGAGGGTTAAAGCTGCATTGCATTTTAAAATATAATGGCATTATGAGACATTTCTAGAGGTTTAACATCATCTGTGAATAAAATAGCATGAAATTGAGCTGTTTAAAATTTTAACAGTTTAAGTCACACTTGTTGCTTCCTTAAATCAGTATGCATGTGCAGCATATAGTTTTTTTCATGCATCGTATTCAGTTTCTAAAATTTTCTATCCTAAACCTTGCAATTACATTTAGTCTGGTAGTGGTAGTGGTAATGGGGAAAAGGGAAAACAGTGAATTGAAAGTCCAGTTACTTGGAAGTGTGTGTAATTCGGTTGCAGGAATACTGAAGAAAGATATGCAAATGAATATCCTTGACATACCTAATAGTTGGTGCTTCATTTTTCGCTAAACATTTATTTCTATTTCCTTTGTGACTGTCACCAAAGTACAGTATTGAGGTGAGGTCCCCTAAAATACGAGGAAGTGCCAGAATCCTCCTCAAGATCTTTCATGATTTCATCTACACGATCCGCTAAATAGGGTATTCCCGCACCAATATATTAATTCAAGTTCATACTACTCCTAGGTTATATAAAACCTTGCGTTTATTAAACCAACGAGAGAGAAAAGATCTTGATTTCAACTAATTTTTGTATCTATCAAGCATTAATTTGATGAAAGTGTACGTTTTAATGGATGACATTTTTGCTAAGTACACGCATGCGTGTATTTCTCTTACAAAGACAGTTGACAGAATCCTCTTCCTTGTGGCTTGCATCGTAATGGAGAGTCTTTCCGTGGCCAGTTATCTTAGAGTTTTTGAAGTAAATTTTAACGCTTTATGAGCACAGAATGAATTATTTATGGACCGGTGGTAACTCTTTTAAAACGATTGTTATGAACATATCGCATATATTTGGTCGAGTCGGTTAGCAGTTTCAAATGCCTTGGTTCTTGGTGAAATAGAGGGTATTTTACATTACATTTTTTCATTTTCATGGTTCCCTGCACTTACATTATTACTCCTTCAAAAATATGATACATAATGTGGAGGACTTATTGGGAGAATGAAAATGTGAAAATGTATTGAATGAAAGAAATTGGCTTGTTCAAGGTTGGGTTTATCGTAACGTTGGCAAAGCGGTTCTTTTCGCTCAAGGTTTTATTTCGCAAACTCGGGTATGAATTATAAATGTCTACAGATGAAGTAAATAGTATATGACAGGTGAATCATTAGTATATTTTATCTTCATAAGTTTGTATTTAATATTTTTGTTTCAGTGGAACTGGACCTCATTGTTAGAATTGTAATGAATTCCAATGAATTTCCGGACCTATGATTTTGAAAAAATCTCGTAACGTTATGTAAACCCTCAAAGAATAGTACAGACTTTGACGAAGTTTTTTTATTAAAAAATTGCTATTATTGTTACTATTATTATTGCTTTCAAAATAACAATGAGTGCATGCATGCATCACCACCACCGTGCAAACAGGAATAACAGCTTAATCATCACAAGCAAACAGTAGTCTTGTAGTAACATATTTTATTCTTTCTACCAGTCTATCATTACAAAAAACGAATTGGTCACTGCTTTCAGCACATTTAAAAAGCGATATAAAACATTCAAATTTTTGTTCACTTTTTATTACCGAAAAAATAACCCAAATGTTCGATAATCTTTGTATTACAAAACTCGTTATTGTAAGAATAATTATATTGTTACGTGTGCGCAATTAGATACTTTGTGCAGCGCACACTTAGGCTCGTTTCAAGATGGTCTAATTGCCGAAGAAGAAAGAAATGGGTATGGCCGTAGATACATCTTTTACCTACCTTTCCACTCATCGGCATACAAATGTGAAAAGCGAGTCGATAAAAAGTTATCTTTTCGACAATTATAAGCACATCCACTTTTTGCAAATCGCTCAGTCACTCGTGTATTTCCTCCCAAATACTTATTAGACCCACGGTTATTTTTTTTCGTTATATTCATATGTGTACTAAAAAATCCCTTTCTTAAAATGATGATTTCTGGTTTTGCTTGAAGAATTAGAATTTTCCTTCTTACTATGGCTCGGTGAGTAAAGCTATGCAAGAGTGATATCATATGGCGCCTATACAATTCAGCCGTTGCAATTATATGCAGTCTTTATCCATACATCATATTACTTTTTGTATTTATTTTTCAAAAAAAAAAAGTTTAATCCCGTAATCTGCCGATTTTTTTTCATTCTATGCCAAATGAATTCATTTTTTCTACTGTAAGTTTTTCTTCGACTGGCTGACGAGTTTATTAGATGCGGATTGTAACTTGTGAGTGATACGACTCGAAGCATCAACTTCTTTGAAGCTTGGTGATGATGTAAGTAAAAAACCTCATAAGTATATATCCTTTTTTGGCAAATTATGATTTTGCGTATTTTAAATGAAGGCATTGAATTATTTCCTTGCATTGCATCATGTTTACTAAATCTTGTTATCTCTAAAATAAGACTGACCTACACCTTTCAGACTCACCATTTGTGACTTCGTGAAATTTTTGTTGCAAAGTGTTAAAAATACTTATGCGTCGGCATGCGTTATTATTGAATATAAAAGATGATATTGAAATTGTTCATTTTTTCAGGTAAAAAAGTTGTTTAACCACGAGAAAGCGGATATTATGTCCCGTTGTGTGAAACGAGAAATAAAAAAGCATTTTTATCTTTTGACTTTTTCTAAAATAACATAAATACATTCCTTTATTGGCAAAGGTGATGCACACAATTAAGGTATGACGGCATGGCGTAAGCCAATAATATCACTGCACGATGTGTAGGTAGTTCTCATGCAAAAGTTCAAATATCAGAGGAATATGATTGACAGGAAAAGTTATCTGTTTTGTTTGGTACAGAAAGGATTTTACCTACTTATGCTTGCTAAAAATCGCAAGGCAAGCTTCTCTTTATGGCATAATGGAATGAGACATTATGTGTTGGTTCGTGAGTAAGAGACGTCGCTTGCGCGGATTCAAAGTCCATTCATAAGTGGGTAAAGTGATAAATTGAATTGAATCTTGAGAGGGACAAGGAAAGCAGAAGTTACATTGCAAAATCGTTAAGTCGGTAAAATAAACCTTTTGACATGACAGCCTGTCGACGTATACTCCTTTCCTTAAGGAATTGATAGCTTTAACAAGTTTGGTGGAGTGTAAAACTCTTCATGAAATAATGTTACCACTTGTTGCTTCGCAAGAAGGGATGCTTTTTTACCTTTATATGGACAAGTTTTTATTTGAAATTGATGGAAAAAGGAATTAGCCGTTCGTGTTAAACTTCTGAAGGAATATGTAAGATGCGTGTGTGTGGGGAAAACCAAGTCGTAATTTAAGTCAAGTCTTCTTTGAGAAGACCAGTAACTTCGGTGAAAGGTTCTGTCTGTCGTAGTCTCACAAATTATTAATGTATCTCTACTAAATCACTGGGTTCGTTCTGCATTTGCATAAGTGTGAGTATGCCTATAAATGATGCAAAGGCTTTCCTTCTTGCCACAACCACTGATATTTTTCTTCAAACCACGTAAACAAAAAAATCTAACCACATGATCGGCTAAATCTGCATCATTATAATTTTTTGTATTGATTACGAAAATCTAATGGGTTTGGTGTAACCTATATTTCAAATTCTCTTGTAGTAATTTTCTACTATTGCATTTTGACAATTTCCCGTTTAGCATGTAAGCACTTATCTCTTCTGCTGGTTTTGTTTCTCGGAGGCTTCTGGCTCATTTAACTTGATAATAAGATGAAGGGCAAACCCTCTTCCGACAACCCTGACAGAATTATGAGATTTCTTTGATTATGTTATGTCATAAGAAAATTTCTTGCCGCTCCTTTGTGCACCTTTGCTTTGAAAAATGGCGATGCAAAGCCACACACATGTGATTTTTTTACGATACAGTGATTTTTTAATAAACAAAAAACTGCAGAAATAGGTCTCAATTTTTAAATATTGTAGTGTGCGGTATAAAATGCAGAAAATCCGTTGCATCTCACCAGAAAGAAAAACCAAATGAAATAGTGAAACCATAAACTATTTTTTAATCAAGCCGGTTGTATGTATCTACTGCTGAATACGCGTATGAGAACAAATGTCTTAAAATCTACTGGATCACTAATGGCATTAGCCGACTGAACTTGACTTTTAGAAAATGTAAAGTTTACTTGAGGTGACCTTAAAATAGGTCACGGAAAAGCCACAATTTATGCAACACATCACTAATGCGCCTACAGGATGATACAATTGCCGCAAATAGTTTTAAAGTGTTTGGAATTATTGAGCTTGCGTGTTATATGTAGAATATAAATTGTTTTATCCCTGTCATAATCGACGTAACCTCATTGAAACGAAAGAGCTGATAATGATGAACGGTCAACATTTACCACACTATATAACTATAATGTATGGGTACCCAGGTATTTGCTAATAGGTTTTGCATTCAAGAGGATTTGTATCGTAACCTTCATCCTTAACCCAGACTGATAAATAGACGACTGGCTGAAGACAATGATAAAATGCATCGCATTATTTTAGAAAAAGGTTGCAATAATAAATAGTCTCCTGAGAGTCTCAAGTTTTCAAACAGAACAAACATAATGACAAGAATAGGAGTTGTCGCATCCGGGCAGCCACTTGTTTGCCTTAACAAGGGAAATGGTCAGTTAGTAGTGCATACAGAAAAATGTGCAGTCTATTTTATTCCTCCCGATTCAAAATTGCTTGTCTCCTCCTGTCCTGTGTGACTTGTTGGTTTTTTAGGACACTTCAAAGGATATGAAAAAAGAAAGGGTCGCCCATTCATTTTCTCTTTTGCATTTAAACGTCTAGAACAATATCTTAATGTAATAAAAATAGTTGTCAAAAGTGCCAAGTGGCAGCTTTACCACATTAGGTAATAGGTCTAGAGAAAATACAAAAGAGATGGTGATGACTTTTTTTTGTATAAATGAACTTCTCAGCTTTTATTCATATGCTGTGGGAGGAGGCAGGTAATTATTCATTTATGTAAACAGCTCGTAATTCTATTCATTATTCCCATTTCTTACCTGACTGATTCATCAACACTACGAAAACAAATGGCCATGAATAAAACCGACACCCGCCGACCCGACCCTAATACTTGCCATATTGCATCGTTTTGAAGTGCCATTGAGGACACAATTATGCATCACATTTAGGCTTAGGTTCTTTCGATAGCTACATAAAGGCAATTTAGAATTTGAAAATCGTAAAAAGGAGGAGAAAGGCATAAGTTTTATTTATTTACAAATTCTTTTTCAGCTTTCTTTCAAGTACACAATGCTCAAAAGCTAAAAGTTCTTGCAAAGATCATTTCGAATGAATACATGACCTTCTTATGAAATTATTTTTCATGGCATTTTTCTAGCTTCTTTTCATCCATCGCTCAATCCCTTTTTTTGCTGAAAAAATCATTGCAAAAAATCTACTTTTTGGATATTTTATATGCAGCACAGTTGAATAAAAAGCTGGTGTAGGTGATGAGGATGAACCGCTAACTAGGTCTGTGTTCAGTGCACTTTTTGCTCTTTTCTCACACTCATGCTGAGCTGAGCTTTTATATGCCTACCAATATTTTTCCTTAAACTAAGAAACTTGAGATCTCGGATGAGCAAGTAAGTGGTTGAAATTCCTGTATAATTCGAATCAAGAGCGAAATTATGCACATAGCATGGGATATTATGAGGGAAATTAAAACAGCATTTTTGCTCAAAAACAATTTTTAACTTGTGTCTGCATTTTTTTGTTCCACCTGACCATAGAGGATTGCAGGATGCATTTTGTTAAAAGAAATTTGCATCATCACCAGGCAGAAAGCTCCTTGACTTTATGGGAAAATGAGTAATGCAATGTTAATCCCAAAAGAATGTTGTTTATGTGCGTTTAGTACATCAGTTGAAGCATTATTCTTTGGTCTAATGCTCTTAATACTCCACCACCTTCATCCATATTCAGTAGAACAAATGGAATAAAAAAAAGTTACGACTAGAAAATCCTTGTAAAATAGTTGTGTTAATGTACTTATGGTGGTTTTTTTGATGATGTTAATATTCTCACAAAAGGTTTAACAAGGAAAAGTTATGCACAGAAAAAAGTCCTGTCAGCTGGCCGATAGAAGAGAGAAAGATGTCTTAAAAAGTTGTAAAAGTGCATAAGGGTCAGTTAGTGTGGTGAAGTTGGCAAAATGAATTTCTGCATTTTATTCTACTTTAGCCGACTAACCAACATCGAGTGACCGAGAGAAACTGTTTTTTTCTATCATTTTTAGTACGACTCATCAGCAATGGCTTTGCTGATGGTTTTATTGTCTGCGTGTCGTGCTATGCGTGTGACCCTTCATGATTTTGATGATCTGGGCGAGAAGCATAAGCAAATGCAGACACATGTTCTTTACTCTCGTATTTGATTATCTTGAGAGATGTAACACAGCGTGAATTGCTTTGCTCACATTACATTACTTGAAATTGTGAAGAAAGGATATTTCTCTGTTCACAGCTTGATCATTTTTTTCATTCTGGATATTATTACTATCATCATCTTTGCAGCAAACAACCTGTAGAATCGTACTTATATGCCTCAACTTTTAATGATGTAACTCTACACAAGCCCTGGTTCACGTTGACGACTATGACCAAATGACCAACCAAGAGAAATGTACAGTTAGAGCCACTTGAAAAAAATGCGTGTACCTGCATAGGAAGATGAGACGAGATGAAGCGTTTTACTAGTTCAAGCAAAGCCATTATTGTTATTGTTATTATTATTTACATGTCATGCCCTGCATTTTTTTGTGGTACCTGCGTAATTCTCCGTGAAATGAGGGAATGAAGAGATGACAGTGCTGACAATGAGTAAATCGACAAATTGCCACTTTTTCGCGAAGTACTAGCAAAATTCCACTGGCAATAACATCAAATTTTCTACAAAGGAGGAAACAAGTTATGTAAGGTCAGCGGCAAAGGGCTCGCTCGCTTGTTAGCTACATTACTTCTTACAATCATTCATTCCATTATGTTTTGAATGAAGCAGAGAAGAGGAATTTCTTTTGGGTGGTGACAGTGACAGTGATTCCTTGCTCCACTTAACCTAGAAAGAGAAATATGTTGTCTGAGGTCTCACTAAAAAAATCGGCTTGTAAGACAAGGTGCTCGTCGATTTGTTCTGCACTCCTTGTAGGGTGACAGCCAGATTCTTTTGAATGACTGCGAAGGATGGTGGCCAGAGCCATTTTTGTTTCTTCTATTTCATTTGAGTGGGTGCTGGGCAGACTTGAGTTTTTGTTTTGACTATTATTATTTAGATGCAAACAAAAAGAAAAGATAATACTATTGGATATTCTTGCTAAATAATATTATTTTGTGGCTCGCGACTTGCCAAGCTTACTTGCGTAATGAATCTGTATCAAAGTTAGGTACTTCAGTTTTTACAGCCATTCACTGCACTGCTTTCATTGCACGTTCTCCTATTTGAATAAAATACTTCCTACTTTAATAAATTTTTATCATTCTCTCGAGTCCATTGTACGAAAGAGAAAAAAATTAATTCAAACAGACAGATCGTGTGAGCGTGAGGTGGCTCGCGAGGAGGAAAAACCACGGAAAATGAATATTATTTCAAATGATGAGAAGGCTGTGCTCATCATCATGATCTTGGTCATGAAAACGACAAAAGAAGGCTTTTTGTTCAAGTAATTTGTTTAAGAGGAAATGCAAGTGTTGTTTTCCTTGTATCTGTATTGTATAAAATCATATTTAACTTTATGATGAGACCTCTCAAGTGTGAATAGCTACTTAGCATACCTAAGTAAGCATGAATATTTTTTCGGTGAAAACGAATTGTGAATTATTGTTTATCACGGCGGAAGGGGGAAGGTAGACATGCAATAATCAATATGGATGGATGGATGATATTGTATTTCATGATGCGTAGCGTAATGAAAATCGAAAGGTTTTTAGAAAAAGAACTACGAGTTCAATTGGGTTGATAGAATTAAGGCGCTCGAAACCAAAGACAGAATTTTTAGTTATGCTTATAGAAATATGCACTGCTGTAATTTTTTTGACGCTGCATAAAAATTGCATCGTAAATACCGTAACGTTATTAAGTTCGGATTGGATCATGAAGACATATCCATATATATAAGTAAGTATATCAAGAAACAGTTGCAGTGGTGGAGTGGAGATTCTTCAGTTTCATGATCATGATAATAATGGTATTTGATCGGTTTCTAGTCATGAAACAAAAATGTTTTTTTTCTAATTTGCATTGCTCTTCGCTTCGGAGAAAGAGAGCCACCGTGAAGATGCAGCTGCGTCTTGAAAAGATGCGCCAGTGCCATTCAGTATTGTTTGGACTGAATTGAGAAGTAATCGAAGGGAACGTGTCGGTATAAATGTCTTCGTTCCGCCGCCGTCAATAATAATAATGACTGGTTTGCCAATGGATTCTGATTCTACACTGACGATGAGTTGTTTTGTTTATCATACCTGATACCTGCGATATTTTGTATTTGTACTTCACATGTTCACACCACTCGTATGGTTGTATGGGCTTCGTTTCGATTCAATCACAACAAAAGGAAAATTTTGCATCAATTTATTTGGTTTTCTCAGGAGCAAGTTTCATTTGATCATTGACTACTCCTTTTTGAGTATATGAAAATGGACATTTTTATGTTTACATTTTTTGTGTGTGGGAAGCGGAGCAAACGTGAGTGAATGAGGAGGAAACAGGTGCTAGCTTAAAGTAGCGTGTTAAATCCTCTGCTTTTTGAAGTACAATCATTTTCAGGAAAAGATCGACTTTGATAATAATGTTGAAGAATGTGCATACTAATCGTAAGTAGAAGCAAACGTCGCATGAAGTAAGTTTGTGTTTTTTAAAGAAAGGTTTTTTTTTGTTTTTGGATCGTTTCATAAAAATGTCACGCCTATGTGCTGTGATGATGTCGTATTTTCAGTTAATGGAGAGAGAAGGTAAAGCTTGTGAAGAGGATTATTAGTTGGTACGAATTCACTTTCTACTTTATACAATTTTTTAATGCTTGAATCCAACGGTTCTCAGGCCAATGACTACCAATTTTTACTTTTTCTATCAAAATTGCGATGGGAAAACCGTTGGAATGAAAGTAGAAATAATGTTTTCCTGAAAGCAGGAAGACAGTCATGAGTACTGGAATGAAGTCTATGAGATGTAAGAGTAGCTGTAGTTCTTAATGAATCATGATCATAATCTGAATGCTCACCACGTACTTGAGAAAAATGAAGTTAGATTTTTCACAATTCTTTTTCATTCTGATTAGGGTATATGAACATGGCTCCTTCTTCCGATCACTCTGACTCTCTTGAGTGTTTTTTAATTTAAATTCTTGGAAACAAGTTCTAAATAAATAAATGTTTCTTCTTCAATTTGCAAGTTGATACATATTTTCCTGTCGCTGCAATAATTAAGTCTTCATCACAGTGAACAAAGTAAAAAGTCATGCATTCATTCAAAAGTTCCGTTAGATTGCTTGGTTTTCCTATTTCCTGCAACTTTACCTACTGGTTTCACGCGTACAAGCTCTTTTTCCTGCATTCCTCGTTCTCCTCAAAAATTAAAAATGGGATAAGGGTAGGATATGAATCGCATATTTTTAAAAAACTTAATTTGTTACGTGTACTAATTACTGTTAAAACTATTTTTGAAGGATGAAAGAAACGCTGAGCTGCTAGCATGCACCTCATTCAGTTATTTTTTGAGTATGTGCCTAAAGTACGTAATGCGTGACGGACTACCTCACTTATTAGCGTAACAACAGTATGAAGTTTTGCACCTTTTAAGTTAACAAGATTGCTAAAAGAAGGTAAAACATTTTTAAACTTTCGATTCTTTCTCTGGGGCATTACGAGAAAGTTTCATTTTCAAATAAGATCTAAAATTTGAATAAAATCTCAACGCACTCGATGATTCAAATAAGCGTTGTGGTTGCTACATAGATCCGTTCAGAATAAAAAAATTTTTTTTGGTCATCTAATCTCACAACTTGTCATATTATTTAGCTGCTAAAGGGAAACGCACCCGTTGGGAGTATTGCTCCTTCTTTCCACTGTCCCAGTAATGGCTTTAAAGAATTTACGCAGCAAAAATACTATTAAAACGGAATTATTATATTTTCTCCGCATACCTTGGGTTGGGATAGGTAACTTCAGCCAGTACTATATACTAAGTATAGTCTTCCTTGTCACCTCCTGTCACCTCGATTTTTTGAGGATGTGTGAATGAAATTCATAATCCCCTCACGTTTCACATTTTTGTCAAAACCATAGCGTTTCAGTAAAAGAAAGTAATCGAGATAGAAAAAGTAAAATACACATAAGCTTCTGCTAATAATATTTTAATGGTGGATGAGGTGTTGCTTGCGGAAGGAAATTATTGTTACTGTTACTCTTAATCGAGTCACAGAGTAAAAGGATTGGGATTATATTATATATCAAAGTCCAAAGTTAGTCTGAGATTACCCTGAAATGTTTCACAGATGCAGTAGCCATTGGACAAGGGAGATTATGCATTAGATAAAAACTAGTTATCTTAAATATGCTTTTTAAAAATGTATTTTGTAAATCTTATGGCCGAAACTAAAATGAGGAAGTCTCTAATAGAGTTTTTAAAATTACGATTTTTCTACACCTCTCGCCATTTTTCATGTTTAAAAATAAAAAGATGTTCTCAGGTAAGGTAAAAAAAAGTTGGTGTGTGTGAAGTGTAATAAGATACTAAACTTTCATTACTTTTTTTTCGTTTTATGCTGAGCTACGACGACTACGACATATATTATTATGATTATAAGAAACAACTACTGTAACAATCTCACAAATTCCGTTTACATGAAAAGCCGTCACATTTTGGTATGATTATGTGCACTTTTGTACCATCATTATAATCGCTATTATCTAATGCAGTTCATTCAGTTTTTTTGGTGGTGATGGTAGTGGTGAGCTCACTCATCCTAATTTTTTTTTGCCGACTTGGTCTTCGTCCATTCCATTCTACTACAGTTTTAAGAGTGTTTTCTAGTTCATAATAGTTCACTGCAAAAAAGGTACAATCTATCTTCATCAAAGATTAAGATCAACCTGGTTTTCAAGACAGTGCAATTTTTCTAAGGATATTTAATAAGCTTCATACTTAGGTGTACTACGCTCATAAAACCGCTACATGAAATTGCATTGCTTTGGCAAGAAGAAGTCGCTTCTTGGATGGAATGTGGTTCGTTTTTAGAAGAAACTGGTGGTGGAGGTGATATGCGTAGATCCATTAGTCGGTGCAGTAATTTTTGGAGATAGAAAATTACTCTTTGCAGCCAAGCGAGTTTGGTCAAAATTATTTATGGATTAATAAGTATGTATTGTAGTGTGATGGCATAATATGCTCATCATTATTTTATGAAGTGTTGCTAACTTTTTATCTCATTTGTGCAGCAAAGTAAGCTCCATTTAGGGACATTACTTGTCTCTTTGTCCATCTCTCTTGAAAGTTTTTGCAATTGCAATGCCAGGATTTATTCGCAGAAATGATAAGCGATTCGTGAAAACAACTGTTTTCATTTTTATCATCATCGTGTTTGAAAAAGAGGAGAATTTCAAGTTGCGTATATGTCATACTACGTGACTTCTCGAGGATGATGAGTCTTCAGAAAGGAAGGCATGGTTAAAAATCTGAGTATGAATTATTGTTCAATGAACGACTGACTGCGCCTTGCCTTGTCGAGGCCAAGCAGACCGGTCTGGTCCGGTAGCATTTCATAAGTATTTTTCTTCGGATCATAATGCCTTCACTTCTCATTCAGTTTTAGCTCGTAATTTTGTTATTATTATTTCAAAAAGGACATAATTGTTATTCCTCATGTGCAACTACCAACCTGCCCCAACTTTTTTACAAACTACGAAAAATGTTGACGTAGGAAAGCAGCGGTAAATAAACTTCATATTTAAAAGGATGATTGAGTAAATTTTTTTTACCTTTTTTCAACAAAGTCTAAATTCATTCACAAAAATAGTTTGGCTCATCACAAGGGTTATAGATCAATCCTATATACTTTACACGGAGACAGAGATAGGGCGCATAAGCCGCTTATGAAATATCAAACCCTGCAGCCGTAGGAACCCGAAAAGACCAAAAATTTATGGATCTATCTATCTATGCTAATTTGACGAGTTGTCGATACTGTATACTTTGGCAGGAGCCAAGTTAAGTCGAGATAAAAAAAATCCGAGGGTTATATCATATTCTTATCACATGAATAAATGAATGACTGATGATGCCTATCAAACAATTTTCACATTTCTTCGTGTTGATAGGTGCATGAAATATTGCTATTAAAAGCTTTGAACACTTTTCTAGACGTATGATGGGCAGAAAGTGTATTTATTTATATTTGCGGAGGTCTATTTTGGAGCTCACTCTATTTCACCTTGGGGCTACCTGAAGATAAATTTGGAGTTTTTCATACCACCAAGAGGGTAGAACAGATTTTAACGTCAGATAATATGGCCATGAGGAGAGTATGAGCTCTTAATTTGACGTTTTATTTGACAACGAACGTATCTTATTAGCATACAATCAGCTACAGAATCGCTAATGTTAGACATAGGGCTAAAATTTAAAAAAAATTGGCTTACTTGTCTGATCTTAAGTGAAAGCGCTCTTTCGCCTTGATAACGGTACGGAATAAGTCGTCTTCCTCGACGACCGGAGATAATTCCAAATGTGTGTTGGAAGTAAACAATTCCTCCCGTGGGCAAGTTTTTTTTAACGTCTCACCGACAATTTCTATTAAAAATCCAGTCCAGTCAGTTTTAAAACTGCCACTTTTTGTGATAAAAAATCAAACTCGTTTGTTAACAGCCACTGGCACAGTAGGTTTTTCTTGAAAACGATGTGTAGAAACTGTACGTTATTTTACATTTCAAGAAAACCGGGGCAAACTCAGAATCGGAAGAAAGTGTAAGAAAAAAATTTCTCCAATTCACTGATGACATTCGTTCATTCTTCTTGCAGATGCTTTACAAATATGTAATGTTGACTGGCTCAAGTCCGTTGCGGAACTGAAGGGCCCGAAGAGCACCACCACTTCAGTACTATATCGTGTGTGTATTTAGGTAATCTCTAATACGTTCTCATAAGATTGCAATTTTTCTCATTGGTAGATATTGAGGATAAAAACCTGATAATGAATATATGTGTGTCGGCTGGTGTTCCTTATTAGAATCAATGTATTCATTCAATGCTTTTTTTTCTACGCTTAAACAACCGAGAAAAAACTTTTTAAAGAAAATTTCTGGTGTCTGTGCAACGGAGCGATGTCGGTGAGACTGAGGGAGAAAAGTGTGATTCTCTAGAGTTTTAAGCGAAATGCCTTTCCACCTGTGTGGGAAAACAGTTAAGGTGCTTTCAACAATGCAGAGAATCAAGAATCATCGTCATCATCTTCAAGGGGCTGGTCCTGTGGTTGTGCTTACATACGTTTTGCGAAAAAGTTGTATCTCGTCATTTAAAAAAGTTTGTATGAGTGAGTGGCACTATATAGCTTACACCGGCAACATTGCACGTAAAAATCATATGGAATATGGCATGTTCTTTCGCGCATCAGGATGCATCATCATCATTTTGCATTACCTAGATCCGCCGAAGACAACGGTGTACGACGGTGTGAACGTTCAGCCTTGTCCTTTACCTTGCTTTACGTTCATGTGTCTGTCTGTGTGCAATTTTTTCCCTTTAGGAAAGCAAACAAGAAAGGGGGTAACAGGTAGTTGGATTATCTTTCATGCGATTCCTTTTTGCAACAGCATGCATAGCAGCAAGCTACAGCAACATCACTCACCACCACCACCAACACAAATACCGTAAGCTACAGAGCTTACTTCTCCTGCACTTGAGGGATGAAAACAGTGAGCTTGAGCTTGGCGAAAATGCAACTTGTTCTCACGTTCTAGCTCTACGCATTACATTATGAATTGGCTGTTTTGATATGGAACTTCACCAGTATACACTATAGTAGAACTTATTTCTGGCTATAAGTAACTCGGTTTTTTATCTGTTTTTTTTTCTCCGATGAGCATGCTCCTGGTATTTAATGTGCTTTTGATTTACCATCAACATGATCAGTTTAGTGCTATCATATCATTCTTCACTTCTCTCAAATGGGGGATTTGAATCAGGCTTTTACGTATTCTAATATAGTCTCATGGTTCGTAAAACAGGCAGGCCGTTGCCCTCGCCCTCTCTGCTAACCCAAAACTATCGCCAATATCTGTAACATACCGTCAATGTTTAATCGTGCTCGGAATGATGTGCCGCTGATGGAAACATCTCATCTACATTCAGGAATTCCCATACACTTTCCTATATTCATACATTAATTCGCATTTTATCTACTCATTTCTCCGTTGTTTCATTAATAAACTTAATAAGAAACGGAAGTGGTATTCTCATGTTTCCCCGGAAGAAAAATGACATAGGATCTAAGATTAGTATGTTTTTTAGCCCATACATGTATGAAATTAATTACGTTATGAGAATTTTATTTCAATTTAATTCTTAAGTAATAAGGCTTATGATTCATGATTATTTGTGTCTAAACCACACCACTATTTCACGAAAAAAATTTAAAGTGTATTTTCTCAGCTCAGAACTGCAGAAATTATGAATTATTATGAAACAGTTTTCAGACTTTTTAATTACTTCTCTGATGCCGCTCCTTGGACTATTATCATCTGAGAAAAATCTGAATTTTGTTCATGTTTTTTTTATCTTGGAAAAAGAGGAATGGTTGCTTTTCATCGTAACTGATTCATCAAAAGAGGAAAGAAATATTTAGAGGATGTTGTTATGAAGTTTTCATTTGATGATGGTGGTAAACGTGTAATATCATATTTGTTGGATGTGGGTGGCATCACTCTAATCAACCCCATCAAATCCTGAAGAAATTTAAACACATTGTTCCTTTCATCTACAACTTTTTTGGTCATAAATTTTTAAATGTTGATTTGATGATGAAACGATTAAAGAAAAAATCTTGGCAGTTTTTCTTGAACTGCATCTTTGGAAACAAGAATACTTTCGTAAATCTTCATTTCATAAAAAATACAAAGGGATTGGCTATATGTCAGTTCAAGTAATGTCTTTCACCGCCCCCAAAAAATACCTTATAATAATATATGCGAAAACGGAAGCAGTTTTTAAAATTTGCTCTTCAGAAACGTCATTTGTGAACAGTGAGGATTTCTGCTTTTCCTCTGTCACCTTTATAGCATTTAAGCATCACGAGTTCCTTATTGCTGCATCATTTAGGCAAATTTCGAGTACCATCGTGTTTGCCGTTAATTACTCTATTAGACTAGACAAAAAAATATGCAACTTGCTATGCAAAAATTGCAATGAATTCGATTATCATGTCACCTC
>JAHZMX010000602.1:0-25651 GCA_027743895.1 Seira musarum | reverse complement strand
GCCAGGGCCAGGCCTTGTAGATGAATATCTAATTCAGCAATAAGTTTATCGTAAATGGAAACTAAGTCGTCCGCTGCCGCCACTAGATTTTGTGCAACAGCATTCGGTGGCAAAGCGTTGGAAACAACGGATGGAACAGGTGTGCTAATTGGGAGACCTGGGAACTTTGGTGTCAAAAATGGGATTTCGCCTTCAGATGGTGGCAAAAACCCAGGGATATTACGGGAAAAATCTTCATAGACTGCTAGTTGCTGACTGACAGGACCGTTTGCCTGTGGGATAAAAAATTCATTTTTAAGAGATTTGTTAATAAAAAGTTTTTAAGCTATCGCGCTATTTTAATGATTGTATCAGGAGAAGAAGCTCGTCATGAGTAAATCAGAAACTCTAGTCTAAAAACATCATTTGAAACATTTGAAGGAAATAAAGATTTAAAAAAAAGCACGTACTGTAACAGGTTTCACACGAATCGGCTCTGGCATGCGTTCCATTTGGTAGGTCAACATTTGGGGATCGCAATATCTGCGTCCTTCAAGTTTGGCCTGCTTTCGTAATTCATGTTCAGTGGCTAAACGCTTGTCGATTTCAATCAAAGATTTTTCAACTGCCGTTTTCTGCATAAAAGCACAAGCTAGTTCCATATTTTCAGTCGCGATTAGAGAACTAGCTTGTTCTACCATTTCTTTGACTTGTTGACTGGGATTTGGATTTCTTAGGCCAGTAAGGAAGGCAGTTTTTAAATTTCCACTTATCGCCAGAAAGATGTGATCTCTGGAAGTGATCATTGCCATTCCTGCAGTTAGGTATCTCATCATGTGGTGGGCGGCTGCTCGCATTCTATTTTCCTCGGGATCCAAGGCAAAATCTTTCTTAATTATTTGTTCGCATGCACTGATTGTATATTTAATAGATCTTTCGACGACGGGAATGAGGAGCTCTTGAATTGCCTTTTCAACGGATGGTCGTACGTGCTGCTTAAGTCCAGGATTGGCTTGGAATAAAGGTAACTGATTGTTTATCGTTACGTGTGCAAGCAACGCATTCAAATTGGATGTATCAATGTCCATATAAGAAAATTTCGGTTCCTGTGCAATCGATGGCAACGTTGGTGTGGATGAAAGTCCTGTGCTAGATGTTGACACTGCAGTATGAACTTGAGTTGAAGGTGGTGGTGTGGACGCTACAGAAATGTCATCCACACTTGGTTGCGAAATTGGAGTCGCCGACGTTATTTGAGGAGGTGCTTGAGTCTGAGGCTGAGATGGGGCATTATCAACTGAAACTGGTGGCTTCGGAGCCTTTAAATAATTTTTTTTGTTTGATTAGCGATCTGGCATCTGGTAGTGCGTGCAATATTTATGGCATAAAAAAAACTTTTTGGCATATATACTTACCTGTACGGTAGATTCCGACGTTGAAGCAGTAGGTCTTGACTGCTCAGATTGTGGAGGTCTGCTGCTGCTACTCTGTTCTCCTCCTCTTTGTGGATAACTCAACTGTGGAACCATAATTTTGTAGACCAATTGAAGGACGCCCGCTGATAGATGGTCCCGGTGCAACGCTCGATACTGTTTTCGGAGCAGTAATGGCCGCGGTACTGGGTGCAGTCTTAGTCCCTACAGCAGTTGTAGTTGTTTGTTGCTGGTTACTTGTTGTGGAGGCTGTAGTGCTTCCATTTGTCGTTGAGCTGGATGATCCAATGGGTGCCATTGTGATTGTTCCAGTTCTTGGTCTAGGAGGTTCCTGAGATCGACTTCCGTAATCGATGTACTCAATGAGATGTTGTGGAAATTCCTGAAAATGAGGGATGCTTGCAAGATGCTGACAGTACTGTGGATATTCCTTCAAACGACCCTTAAAACGATCTACAGCAGCCAGTCCAAAATAGTACATTTTCGAACCAGGGGGCTTCTTGAGGGCGTCGACAACGAATCTAAGTGCCACTCCCAACTGAAGGTAAGTCTGCATGGAAATCGAACAAAAAAATGTATACATATCAATTGAAAAGCCTTAAAAACAATATTCTTAACCATAGTAAACAATAATTTTGTTATACCGTAACAAGACCATGTTCAATTATTCCACCGAATAACTGAGCCGTTGTATGCAACTCTTTGTCTGGATACTGTGGAAAAAACTTGTATTCGTCGAATAAGTTCCTGAGCATGCAGGTAAAAACTTCACGTTCTCTCCTGTTGGAGGAGTCTTGGAATCTCTTAAGAAGGTCAAGAACTTCATCAATTGACATAGTAGGATCCTAGAACACCAAATCAAAAAAAGAAAAACCGGTAATATTAAAATTTTAATTATCTTCATCTTCACTATACACTGCGGCTGTGTTTAAGATCACAACTTTCTAGAGCACAAAGATTGGATTGACAAATATGTTTTTACTTACACGTAAGAAAAGCAAATAATTAAGATATCGAATTTTGAGCATAATTTGCAGTATTTATATTGTACATCTTGACAATGATTTCCGTAAAAAATAAATGAAATTCTGGTAAACGTATCTGAGTTTTAATTTTTTTTNAGGAGTCTTGGAATCTCTTAAGAAGGTCAAGAACTTCATCAATTGACATAGTAGGATCCTAGAACACCAAATCAAAAAAAGAAAAACCGGTAATATTAAAATTTTAATTATCTTCATCTTCACTATACACTGCGGCTGTGTTTAAGATCACAACTTTCTAGAGCACAAAGATTGGATTGACAAATATGTTTTTACTTACACGTAAGAAAAGCAAATAATTAAGATATCGAATTTTGAGCATAATTTGCAGTATTTATATTGTACATCTTGACAATGATTTCCGTAAAAAATAAATGAAATTCTGGTAAACGTATCTGAGTTTTAATTTTTTTTTAAACTTTTAGCCTTTTTTATTTCAAATATGTATGCATTCGCAGTTGGTAAATTTTCTGATTTTCAAAAATGCAAATAATAAACTTGCTATAGATATTTTTGTAAACTAACTTCTTTCCTGTTGGCAATAGTGAAAGCTTTCTCCTCTTTACTGGGGTTCATTATAAGGTTTTTATCCCATGCCATACTTTCACGTTTTCCATCTAAATTGAACTGTTTGTAAATTTATTCGGAGTGACCGTACCTGAGATGAGGTAGGTTTGAGTTGCTAAAATAAACACAACACATAGCGCCTTCGCAAACAAATGCAGAGCACGTGAAAAGGTGAAAATGACTCAATCGTTCAAGGAAATTGANTTTTTTTTAAACTTTTAGCCTTTTTTATTTCAAATATGTATGCATTCGCAGTTGGTAACTTTTCTGATTTTCAAAAATGCAAATAATAAACTTGCTATAGATATTTTTGTAAACTAACTTCTTTCCTGTTGGCAATAGTGAAAGCTTTCTCCTCTTTACTGGGGTTCATTATAAGGTTTTTATCCCATGCCATACTTTCACGTTTTCCATCTAAATTGAACTGTTTGTAAATTTATTCGGAGTGACCGTACCTGAGATGAGGTAGGTTTGAGTTGCTAAAATAAACACAACACATAGCGCCTTCGCAAACAAATGCAGAGCACGTGAAAAGGTGAAAATGACTCAATCGTTCAAGGAAATTGAGTCATTCTTTCATTGTCACTGAGGGGTTCACAGACATTCTATTATACACGATGGCATCAAAACGTTGACGTTGAGACGTCGTGTCTACTTATTCTACAACCAATGTTTGTTTTGTGCTGGCAATAAGGATGTATAATTTATGAGATATCGTATAAGAAAAGAGTGAATAACTCAATTCATGCTCCACTAAAAGCTTCATGGCACTATGTAAGCCGATTTTTAAAGAGAGAAGTGAGTTTTTACATTAAACATGCATGGACTGATGAAAAGATGTAGGTTTCCCCCCACCCCACCTTACCTTCACAGGGGATACTTCCTGGTGTGGAGGAGGGAAGACGATCGAGTCGGGGGATAAATAGCCTGATCTGATTAGCTTAAGTTAAATATAATTGCAAACATTCAAAAATTCTTCTTACCGGGTGCTTGCTGTAGATTCGATGAAAGTAGCTGTTAGCTTCATCTTCTGCTTCTTTACTGATTTCACTTGGTTGAATTTCCGAAAAAAGCAGAGCATTGTCTGGGCCACGCTTCTCCGATGGACCGGCTGGTGCCGCAGGAGTTGATCCTATTGCGCTTTGTTGTGAAGGACCCGCAGGAGCCGTTGGATTCGAACTTGTCATTCTAGTGCTCAACATTCCCATAGGATTACCCATACCACCCATGATGGCCGCGTTTGATCCTGAGACAGACACATTTGGAGCACCTTGACCAGGTCCGAGTTGTAACCCTGATAGCATTGGATATGCTGCAGCTGAGACGGCGGGGTTTTGTGAGTTAAAATTAGGACCGAGTAATCGCGATGGGGAGCCAGGAGTCGGTCCTAAAGGGTTGTAGCCGAACGACGCAGCATTTGATGTATTCCCCGCAAGATTTAGACCTGCTAAGCTTGTACCTAGCGCTGCTAGTGGATCGTTTTGTGGTGGAAACAATTGACCCGGAGTTGGCGACGGGTTAATATTAAAGGCAGCTTCGAGAGGATTGACATTTCGATGTTGTGGTCTCATTACTCCTGGAGGAGGTGGTTGTGGTGGACCCGTTGGTGGAACTGGGCGAGATTTATTTACAAGTACATTGTACGTCGCAACCATTGAAATGATGGTATCTCCCAACTCCGGATTGACCTTTCCAATGCATTGATGAAGGCATTGAATCATAGTTCCAACAGTTTCTGGAGATAGCTGTGAGGCTTTTGGGATGTTTTCGTCTTTTCCAAGAATATAAGGCGCACGTCGATTCAGTACTTTTACAAGGGAACCCACGAATGGTTCTCCATGCTCACGTATTTTGTCAGAGAGCCATTTATCGAGCTTGAGAAACTCTCTTCGAGACGCCAAGCATGCGAGGTCGATTATAAATATGAAGGAATTTGCATTTAGCAGCAGATGTAAAACTTTAAGATCCTGAGCCACATCTAGGATTCGCGAAAGGCGCGTTTGGTCGTAGTCACCGCGCAAATACCATTCCGCCATTGCATGCATCATGATTGGGCGCACCGAACTGGGTCCATTATGCCAAGCGTACTGAAGAATAACTCCCGAATTCACGTGGTTATTTAAGAAAACCGGGAACAGAACACCCATCAGTTCTTGCCTGAGAATGTTCACTTGCGATGAGATTTGGATCAATCCGACGAGCAAAATATCTGGACAGTGTATCACTGGGAATTGGAAGATTTCTTGTACTGTGGAGTAATGTCCACCATCCGAAAGACTGAGGAGGAGATCAAGTAATTCTATAGATTTCCACACGGTAATTTCTTTCATGTCGTAAGTCTTTTCTCCGCTTGTCTTCAACATGTCCACAGCGACAGAATGATAAGGGTAGTCGGCAAACGAGAATACATCGCTGTTCGCAGGATTTAAACAGGCTCTAATTAACGACAGTTGTGCTTCGGTGTTCATCCATCGTCGATAAAAAGCGTCAATTGGGAATTGTTCCGGACGACCTTGACCTTGTAAATGCAGTCCAAACTTTAATGCTTCTATCAGAGCTCGAAACCCGTTTCCATCTTTCACAAAGAATCCGGGAAAGTCCAATTCTCTAAAAACGTCTTTCCACGCGAAATTAGGTACAAGTTCAAGGACAGCCTGCACGAAGACCTTGCCGTTCCACATAGATCCACCTGCATTGTCTCCACCAGTCTTATCTTTGTTTGAGGACGATGAGAGGGGCGGAGTGTCACCCCAAATATTTTGATGCTGCGAATTTTGGTTTTGTAGATTGAGTACATCTTGTGCTTTGAGCATGCCCATGATAATTCTTGCTACTGTGGCCGGATTGATTTTGTTTGTTCCGACAGTCATGAGTGTAGCCCTGCATTCTTCAACAGTAGCACATATGCCTATCCCATGTTCCAAAACAAACTCGACTACCCCAGGGTCAAATGTCATATTGACTGACTGGGCATTACTTACATTGCTTTCAGGCTCCATTTCTTCAGCAGGGGAAGGGCCAGTGGCGGAATATTTTGTTAGAAATGGTAGCAATATCTTTGGACAAGACCGCTCTCCGGAAAATGCACGTTTTATTCGTTCTATAAAAGTATTTTTTTCTTCGATCGAAAGTCCTTCTGGATGCTCGTACAAATACTGTAAAATGACATGAAGCTGGCTAGTGTTCTGCAGGAGTACTTGTTGAAGCTCACACTTTGGAAGTTCTTGCGATAAGATTTCTCGTACTAGAGCTGCAACGCTTTCGTCAACATTAGGTGTCAACACGGTTGCGTGACTCTGAATGGCAATAGCGCAAATAACTCTTTCGACGGCGGAAAGGTTAAGTGCGGAGACCAATTTGTTAAAAAAGTATTCTACGGATTGTTCGGAGCTTTCGAAAGCTGATGACAGGGCAGTTGTAGCAATGGGTCGGGTGAAATCGATCTTGTACTTGTTTAAAAGAAGTTGTCTAGCCGCAGCGATAAAACTTTTAGATGAGGCTTTTGGTTCTTCCTCTCTGGAACTACCGCTGTTAGTTGAAGACCTCTCGTCGTGTTGTTGCTGTTGGACTACCAGTGAGATCAACGAGTACAAAAACTGCCTTTCCGCCAACGAACCGTAGATCCGAAAGAGCTCTGATATATCAGACCACACTGAGTCCAAATTTTCTATTTTCAGATTACGAACCAATATATTGATTTGGGTGAGGGCAAAAATTGACGAATCCAGGTTCATAGTTCCATGAAGAATCTTCTGGAAAGCCACTCCTTAAAATGGAGGCTCCCAACGACAGGATGATTAGCAGTTTCACAGTCAAAATTTAACCGTTCACGCACTAAAACGAAGGAAAAGAATGGTCTTAAACAAAGCACAGACAAGGATTTTAAAGCGTCCATGTCGCAAGAATTTCAGAACAGAAAAACAGTTCACCCCATCAAGTCACATTTTTCTTGATATCTGCAAAAACACCGACAATGAAAATATTAATAATGTTCAAGTCAAAGAAACATTCCGCTGCATTCCATTCCAATGCCATCAAACAAACCACCAAGATTTTGAAACCACAATGGTAACAACCAGATGAGATTAGAAAGTAGCTTTACATTATGCCATGCAGAGAAGCTAGTATCCAATCATTTTTCAAAACATCCATGCTTACCTTTCTAGATCACGATATTTTAATATCGGATTGATAACGTTGATATTTTCCACGAATTTTTTTAGAAAGATTTCCTACGGCCTATCTACAAAAATACAATCAAGTCTACGACTTTCACAAAATAATTTACAAATTACAACGTTCGCTGCTGTTATTTTATTTTAATTTTACAATTTTTGTCGTTTTTTACAATATTTTATTTATTTTTAAACTTCAACATAACAGAAGTTGATGATATGATGTTGCTCTTTCACGATCATTTTGGTAAGGATAAAAATATCGCCATTTGAGAGGCATTTCGTTTACGTGTAGCTCGATTTTCTTTCTTTCTTTGAGATTCTGCTATCATCCCTACAGTGCAGTGTATGGAGATGGAGATGGATCATACGCTCTTATGCAATACTACCCATACTATACTACGCATCATGCATCCGTCCCGTCTTCTATACATACTTGCAATTGTTGCAATACCCCTTATGGTTGTAGATAGGAACGCGAACGGGTTCAAATACATAAATAGGTGTCGTTGCGTTATCACCTCGCACCATCCATCCAATCCAGACATCCATGCATGCCATTGCCATGTATTGTCCAACGAAGAAAGAAAGAAGAAAGCCGAAAGGTAATAGAAACAGAGTCCAAGTAGTTAATTTCACAACGTGTTTTTTTAAATACGATACGATTTACATTTCCACGTATGAGAATATATCGATGTGTCGTTTGAAATTATGTACCAAGTAAAAAAGCTCAATTTACGATTGTGGATTCTTTTTCTCCTAAAATGGATGCTAACTTATTTAGTTGACATTGAAAAAAATGAAATAAATATTCATAAACTAAAAAAAGAACAAGGCAAGGGTAATATTCGGTTGTGCTTTCCTCGGCCTTTGCATGTTAGTATGCTTCATAAACTCAGTCATAATTCAATCGAGTCCAATGATGTGATCATCAATGAGGTGAACAATGAAGGTGATGGTGAGGTGACTATAATGATAATGACAATAACGCACATCCTTAACATGTCCGTGTTTAAATTTCCTAGTATTATTTATCTCTGGCCAATGCAGTGCCTAGGGCTAAAATGCATGATATCTCTTGTAGTTGTTCCCATTTCTCCGCTGCTTACTTGGGTGCAAGAGGTTCTTCAATCTTCATTCCTCAATCTCAAAGTCAAAAAGCGTGATCTTTGTCTTTGTTTTTTTTATTTTTTTTTCAATGCCCACGGAGAAGAAACGGTATCTACTAAAAGCAAAATCATTATTCCTGAAGATGGCACCACTAAGTTTAATCCTATTCATTTATTGCAATGAACATTTGAAAGACTTTAAATACCAAGCCAATTGTTTGATACTTTCATGATCATGAATTCGTGAATGTAAATGATCAATATGATCATGACGCCAATGCGTAAGCAGGAAACAGGGATACTCTTTTACGATGGCGTTCGAAAGCCTAGGTAGAATGTGCTGCGATGTGAAGTAAAGAGAAAAAGGAGATAGCATGACATGATATTTATAAACGTTATGATTTACCATATTTAGTAATAACAATAACTATATGTATTATATTAAAATGTTCATTAAAGTTTTTAATTTTCTTTAATTAAAAACTTTCATTAATTTTCTTTATATTGTGAAGAGACCATAGAATAACACATTTTTAAAAACCCGCGCCGTCCTTCAATTGAATTAAAAACGGTGTTTTGTCCGTTTGCCACTTACTGACACCAATCAAACACACTTGGCACTGTAAAATAGACTATAATTAAAACATTTGAAAGTCATTTAATTTCTTGTAGGAATGATAGGAATGTGAATGTACATTTTTAAAAACTAATATTTCATAACTTAAACCTATCAAGATCAAAGATGTTTTTCGTTTGATTAACAAAAATGGAAGTAAGTCAAAGCGCTTCTAGTTTTTCGCACATGCGCATGCCGTACAACTCGAGCACTCAATCTCCAGTTCCAGCTAACCATTTGGGATTTCTTTCGCCGAAAAGGCAACCTTTGAATCCCGTTTACAGCCCAAAATCTTCGACTTCTACCACTTTCACTACTGTTCGAAGAAATACTAATAATGATACTCCTGTACCGAAAGAAAAAGAAGTGTATAAGCGCTGGGCTTATAAAAGTACTAAAACGGAACAAAAAGGTGAGCCTTTGATGTCATGCGGTCATGCCAGATACCTTTAAATACATATTACTGTTGTTACTGTTAATTTTTACTTAAGTTTGCAAAATACTTACATAGGTACTACGATTTTTTTCTAGGTGTATATGGTACTGAAAAAAGAGTGATTGTCCAGAAAAGATCCCGGGTGGATTTAGTAGTGCTTCCGCCCAAAAGAATGCGACTGGGGGAGTGGTGCCCCAAGATCCCTGAAGAATTACTTTCGCAATCCAAACGGCATAATATTTTAGAAAGATCTCGAACCCCATCCACCTCAGCCACAAAACAGAAGAGCGGTGCGACATTTTTGCCTCAGTACTGTCCTACAGTCTCGCAGATTAAAATGTTGACACTTCCCCCTTGGCCAGAAGAAAATAGGCCGACAAACGTCGTGGATCCTTTCCGACTCGGGGTATGGAAATTGAAAATCAAATATGGTTGATTTTCAGATATATTTTTTGTTAATGTTACGTGGCAGTTTATTCCTGACATTACAGAAAATCAAAAATTCTGCCCAAACTTCATGGAAATGTGAAAATCTAGATTCCTCAAATCTTCCCTGGAACAAATGGACAGAAAATGAATTTTCCCTTGATAAATTTCGTCACGGTCTGTTGTCCGGTAAGCATCAAATCAAACTAATCCACTGTTTCTTTTCTAAGGTGAAAAAACTAATTGGTTAAAATTAATGTATTTGCTCAAGAAGAACAACAAATGAAGCCAGTGATGATAATCGAAACGGAAGACAATTTTTTCATCAAATTTGAGCCTGTTGCAGAATTGCAAGAGAACTCGAAACTAGGAAAGGACACTGTGAAGAAACATCCTGTCATTCCTATTTCGCTTATCGGTCGCATGATACATGGGCTTATGAATTGGATCAGTGGCAAATAAATGGGTGCTTTAGACTTGTATTATAGTTTTAGGTGAAATGAACGCCTTCTTGAATGAACACATTTTGTTTAAAACAAGTTTTATTGAATATTTCGTAGAATAGAATACAGGGTAAATTGAGACAGAAGTTATTATTTTTTGATGTCGTGTCCTACATCCTTGTCCTTTTACCTTTTTCGGACTGGACAAAACAATAAATTACCCATCATAACATAATTACTTACAATACCGCTACATTATACTACATTATTTTTAAGTTGCAGAAAAAATCATCACAGGATATGACAGGAAAAAATTATTAAAGCTGTTTGAAGTCCACGCTAAGTTGTAACATTTTTCTTAGAAAACAATATTGATTTACATACTTATATAACTTTTACAGTCCACATTCGTGCTTAAAATTGCTTTGTTCAATAAGAAAGCAAAACACATTAACAATCATGTATATCGTCTATTTAAACTCTATGTAACTTAAAACAAATTTTCGTCGATTAATGAGAAGCTTTTTCCATAATCAAAAAGATAATCTTATTATTTATAAAGTTTTAAAGAAATGAAAGAGTTTGCTAACATTTATTATTATTTCCTTTTTGTTAAAAACATTTATTACATAAATTGTAGCTCATCATTATTTTTCAACTCAACTAGCTGCAACATCTACTTTTGTTTAAACATCAATGTACAATACGTTTTTGAGGTAATCGATTCAGATGATATTCGAGAACATTTCTAGTAATAAATGGACGAATTAAATTTAAAATGGAATTTTATAGAATGGGGGATTTCATTTTTTTGTGCTTTCATCTGTCAAATACGCATTTCAGGACAACGTATTTTAGGATTAGTATTTGATATGAAGTGTTTGCACGATAATAAGATATCATTTTACTAAATGCAACTCTTGTAAACATTGAGATTCATCAATAAAATAACCAAAAATCATCTAAATCACTTTGTATGTCGACCATCAACGTTTTTCCTGTCCAGCTTTTCTTGTTCCAGAAGAGGTTAAAAATTGATCAGAACCTGCGCTCTGTTTTCATATTCTAAGTAAACAGCAATCATTTCAATACTATATAATTCATAGTTCACGGTCAAAACAAGAGAAATTTTTATATCGGCGAAGATCCTTTAGACATCATTCGAACTGTGTTTTTTAAAGCTTGTCGTTTATTGCAGAACCAGATTCTGATCACTTCCCGCTCATATCCAAGCTGGTGTGCGAGAGTTGTGATTTCCGCTCCTGTGTGCATAAAATGCAAAGTTATAATTTTAAGTATAAAAGGAAATCTATTTTCATAGTTTCTTTTGTAAATGCACTACCTGAAGGGTGAGTATTTCTCTCGAACTGCGTATTCAAGATTTCTAAAGCTTGTGGGGTGAAAGAGGTCCGTCGCTTTCTTTTCTTTGAAGGTTCCATTCCCACAAATTCATTGAGATTCTGATGCCCATTCTTGTAGCGATCTTCAGCCTCTTTCATCCATCGCTCAAGCACGGGTTTAATTTTTTGTGCACTCTTTGGAGTTATGTCTAGTTTTTCAAACCTGCAATTAAGAAATGAGTCAAAGTATTGTTCATCATAAAGTCCAATAAAAGAATGATTTAGTACAGAAATGTTAAATTTTGTATGAATTTCCACAGTCCTTTTTCACAACTTCGATTGTTCCATGTTAAATTCGTTTTTTTTTTTTGTAACATAAGGTAACATTCTACAATCAAACAGTGCTCTGGCTTTATTAGCAGAGGTCAGGTCAACAACAATCCAATGAAAAAAACTTTCATCCAATTTCAATTGTATGTACAAATCAAAGAAACTGTAAACGCACTAGGTAATGAATGATCGTAAAACACCAATTGAATCTAGTGCGTTTATATTTTTCATGTTATTTTATTAATCAATATGAGAGGTAAAAAGACTGAGGAAAAGAATAAGTACAAATATAAAAATCTGAAAGAAAAAACATGAAATGAGGTATGACATACATGGATGGCTGCGGTAGGGATGTACGGTTAGATTGAGACAACTGAGACTGAGACTGGGCCAGCTGCCAAGCCAGGGCACTGTACAAAATATAATGAAACAATTTTTTAGACACCTTGTAAGTCTCAAAATCTGCAATTCAAAACGTTTTGTTGCTGAAGTAGATATATGCTTATAGAAGCTAACCTAACTACTATACAGGTTTCCCATTAACAGAGAATGCATTAAACTACGTCAGTGTAATAATAAGAATCAAAAGTACTTAGTTGTACCCGTGAACAAAGTTATGAAAAGTTTTTGTTTTTTTGTCAGTCAATCATTTTCTAAGAGTTATATTCAATTCAATTACTATCTAGTTTTGGGTGATGCAATGCAGTTTATGACTTGGCATGTCAATAGTATTTTACGAGGTTGAGTGGGTGGGTTGGGAAAGGACGTGATATTTTAAACGAGCGGGGGATTGAAGGTGGCACAAAATACAAAGTAACTTTCGTGATACGAAAAACGACTCTCGCATTTCTTTTGGTGGGTAAAGTGAAAAAGACTTGTTTCTTTGGTCGCTGAGTAAGCAGTTTTTGTGATTTGTACATCTAAAATAGTACAAGCAAAGCAAGCACGATGGTGTGGGCGAGTTTTGTAGCTAGTTTTGTAAGTAGCAAGTCAGACTGGGGCAGAGTGAGAATCTCACCGCTCAAAGCAGTTTCTACAAGAATCGAGCAACGTTTTACCTGCAAATTGCACTTTGACTGTAGGCAGGTCCCTCAGTGACAGAAAGAGCCTGTCCAACTTGTGTTTGGGTTAGTCCTAGTGAAAGTCTTCTCAATTTGAATGCCTTCGCAAACTCCTTTATTTCATCTAAATTGATTCCATCAACCATTTGATCCGAGTCACCTAAAATTAAATAATATACTCTGTATTCAAACTGAATGAATCGCAATGTTATTCTGAACAATAGCAGTAATTTCAATAAAGATTTACGAACCTGCGTCTGAACATTTGTCACTTTCGTGTCCACTTCCACTGCATGGACTCATTTTTGGTGGATACAAGGATGACATGGGTATATTTGGATTGGGCGAGATCACGGACCCACCATTGTCTCGTTTTAAACTTGAAGATCTCATTCCGTTCATACTTACTCGATCCATTCCCATTTTATCCTGATGAGTAAATAATGCAACCAAATCATTTTTTCGTTGCAGGCCAATTTATTCGAATGACTAATGTTATCGACGTTCATGATTAAATTCTTACCATTGGAATATGGGCACCGAGAGATTGGTTGACTAGATGCGATGAAAGATTCATTAAAGATCCAGACATGCTTCCTCCTGGTCCTGAATAATCGGGACTAGCACTTGGAGGAACAGTGGATGCTATTGGAGGTGAGTTTGCGCTACACTGTGGAAGTCCATGATGACTTCGACTTTGAGCTCTAGCACTCCTAGAGTGAGGACTTGATGAGCGTTGTCCGCCTGACGCACCAATTGCTGGTGACGCATTTTGAGCTGGAGTATTCAGCATGCTTTGAGGAGATCCAGGTTGAGTCAATGGAATGGTTAAAATCATTTGAGTCATTAAACCTGTAAAAAACAACAGCATTTTTTTATAGTATAAAGCATCAACTTTGCTATAAGAGTTCATAATTTGGAAGCATCTGACCCTACAACCGTTGATAGGTGTATAATTACAAACATGGGATAGAAATGCTCTATTTTGATCAAATTAACGTTCGTGTAACAACTTTACATAACTTACATTATATATACAAACCAAAACATATATATTCGTTTTAGGGATTTTTCAACGACAGTAATTAAGACTCAATCATACATTAAGGCGTATTAGTAATTACAATTTGGAATAAAATCCTTTGAAACATAATACATTTTGGCAGTCGAATTAATTAAACACTGGATTCGACTGAATTTTTTCATGATTATCATGGCTGGCGCGCCACCAAAGATACTAGAAAACGTTTGCATTTACTAGTATAATTGTAATGACTTTTTTAAAAACTTATAGAACATCACTTCTGCCAGATATCATCGAATTTGTCTGATAGAAATAATAAGTACCTCCACTCTTTCTCTCTCTCTCTCTCTCTTGTGGTGTTGGAGAAAATAGGTCTTTTCCCTCCTCTTTATGCATATAGGTAATTTGTGCAGAAGCAGTGGCTGTACTCATTGTTCGTACTAGCTTTGAAGTAGCTGTAGTTGAAGTTATGCCTTTTCACTAAAAAAATCCTTTTCCCTGCTTTCATTGCTTAATGCAAACTATACGCTAGCATAGTGTTTTCTACAGCAGCCAGAGCTTCATACATGAAGTCATTAATTATTATTAAGCGAATTTAATAATTTTCATGGGGTTAAAGCTCAATCGCTGGTTTAAGCACGATGATGACTATAATGATGGTGACTCTTCCTGCTCTGTGCCCATGTTGCTTTATGTGGTTCGATCTCTCCTCTCTTCTGACATAATTATCTTAGCGCACACGGCCCTACTGGAGACTTTTATCATCGTTTATACAACACACCAAAGATTGGATAGTGGTAGGAGTACATACGACATATTCATTGAAAAAAGAGAGCGAGAGAGAAAGATAAGGTCTCAGAAACATTTTGCACAACAGCATGAAAGGGTGAAAGGAAAGTTGAAAATAAGGAATAATTATAGGTCCACACACAGGAATAGTTCAATAATTATGATGACTACTTCCACCATGCCATCATTATCATGACGATTGGAATGAACTGAAATGCTGCTCACAGGGCATGTAAGGCATTAATATCCAATAGATTAATCATATAACAACTATAGTTTTATAACGAACTTAAGTATAGCTCTTTTATCATCATCATCATTCTTCCTAGCTGATTTCCACCTTATTGTGTGAGCAGGCATGTGCGTGTACATTCTCCGATAGGAAGAAAAATGGTGACAATATGTCCATATAAATCATACTTCTATACTTAAGCGATGATAACCATACCATCGGTCTCTTGTTACTTGCGATGATTTTTTTAGAAATTGCTCCAATTAAAATAGAAAAATTAACCTTACACATGATTCACACACAACATGAGGAAGTCGTATATAAAGGATGAAATATTTTCATGTACGCATCATTATCTCTCAAGTTAGCTGTTATGTTATATATTATATGAGCGTATTATTCCCCTCATATTTTTTTTGTAATACATACATAAAATTTCCCTGAGGAATGAGAGAAAGCAAGTCAACTCGACGAGCATTAGATCACACAACACACCATGGGGTAGGCGGTTCATATCTAATGTGCACTGGGTCAAAAACAGGTTGAAACAAAGTATAATAGCTGCAATCTTGGTGGCACAAAGGAAAACGCAAATGGTAAATAAAGTTCAGAAGAGGTAGAAAAAACAACAAATTCGTACACGGATGGTCCTTACATCATTCATAATATAATGAAACTGCGATGAGCAGCAACACTTTTAATCGCCATTCATTCTAAAATTACAATAAATACATTGTCCTCCTCTAGATTTATGCATTATTACTTAGATTTCACTGGGATAATCGAAAATTACTGCAAAATTCTGAGCAATAGCACCAAAGCCCAAACTTAGTAAGGGTTGCAAGAGTGAGACCAGCATCAGTTAATATTTTTCTGCATAAGTCATTACGACAGTTTGTATTCTTCCAGAACTGCTCATATTATCAATATTAATGTAGTTTGTTAAAGCATATCATAACAGCAACAAAAGCAAACTACATCCGTATTATTATGGTTGCTTCAAACAAAAAGTAATAATATGTCAAGTACGCAGGTAGGTACCAACGACGAGTTAGAAGGGAATTGTTGTTCTGTACACAGTGTTTTAATCAACCCCAGGGTGTTATGAAAAAGGGTATCAAACTTAGTTTTTCAGTCTTTTTTCTCTTGGTTTTGGTTTCGAGTGCCGAAGTAGCTGTAGTAGCTGCTGCTTCTCCTTGCCTAGAGCTACTCAATAATGAATTCTAAGCCAAAGGTTAAAATTTTTAATTCATTCGATTGCCCCCTTTTATTATCACCACAGTTGCAATTAATTTTACCCAAACTATCTCCGTGTGAAGGCTGTAATGACTTATCACAAAGAGAGCTATAATTTTATCTTTTTGCCGTACTTGCTCATTCTTTCCTCCTAAAAAACAATGAATAATGCGTCTCATACCTAGGCTTTCATCATAATAATTAATGCATGTATAATATCATAAAACGAAATCAACAACAAAAACAACAACAAACAACCACTACACACAACTATAACTGCCCACATACCTGAATTTATAATGCGCAATGATGAATGCTCCGTGAAGGTAAAAAGGTGCTTTTGCTACTAGTTTCTAGCTAGACCCTCTCGCCTATGTTCCCGTTTTTTTCGGTTAAAATTGTCTTTTTGAATATTTCAGTTAAATCATCAGCCTTTTCTTGTTCTACGCCAAAACTTTTGCATTATTTCTATTTTTAATTGAGAAATATAACGTAAAGTTTTGAATTTGGAATGGAATGTATGAAAATGATTTTTTATTATTGCTTACGTCGCATTTTCTGAGTGGTTTGCAAAGATAGATGGAGAGATACATGTGTGCTACCTGGCATTATTCAAGCGGATTTTCAACCAAGTCTTTATTATTATTACAGGTATAATTTCCCTTTTAAACTAGAGTTTAATTAAAGCAGAAGGCTGTTTATTTATGTATGATATAGTGATACTAAGTTTCAATCTCAATGATGATGGCTTAATTGCATGATTGCTGTGGAGCGATTGATACAAGGTACATGCTAAACAAAAACTCTTCTGCTATGCTTCTTTCAAAAGGAATTGAGGTGAGAAAGCGCATTAAAAAATCAGCTATGCTGTTTGCTCTTCATCGTCCACAAATCATTGTATTTTATGGTGAATTTAAATTATTGTTGACTGACTAAGAGCAAGAGAGAGATAAAATAACTGCGTTGGTACTTTTCACAGTAAAAATATTTATGTAATGAATACCTTGAGAAGTAGGTATGAGTAGCTGTGCTCCTTGTATTCCTTGCATTATCTGCCCCGATGCTAACACAAGCTGGGGTAATGATCCCGGGGATTGAGCAGTCGCTGCCAGAGAACTGGTCAACTGTGATGGGTTTGGAATGAATGGCGAAGATCCTGATGCACCTCCCCCAGCGCCTCCTCCTAAGCCTTGACTAAAGTATGCAGCTATATTTGGAGGAATCATGCCCGTACTACTTCCCGAAAACATTGAGCTTGGATTACCCCCTCCGCTACTTAGATTGTTACAGTGAGTGAAAGCTGATTGATGGGAGAAAGGACTTGGTGAATGCTGGCTTCGAGAATGATTGTTACCACCACCGCCACCACTATTATTATTATTGTTATTATTGTTACTACTGCTACTAGACTGGTGATGGTGGTGGTGATGATGACTTTTACTGGAGATTGTGGTGCCACCGCCACTGGAATGAGTAAGGTTTAGGGGAGCATTCATTTGGGAAGCGGATGGGGATGATGAGGAACCACCACCGCTACCGGTATGGGGCGAATTGTGACTAGGGCTTGAGCCTGGTGCGTTTCCTCCGCTGGTAGATGAGCCTGCTCCACCGTTTCCACCGACAGAGGAGAGCAAACCAGGCAGAGACTGTTGAAGGGCTGCCAGACTTCCCAACGATGCCAGATTGAGTAACGCGTTCCCAATGCTGCTCTGGATATTGCTCAAGTTTGAAAGGGCAGCCAGATTTTCCGGTTTCCCTGTTGTAAAAAAAGAGAAACAAAAGGTGAAGCAAATGAATATAGCTTTTCAACACTTCTTTTTTGTACATTAATTTTTATTCCTGTTTTTTTACTACTAGCTTTATTGTTAAAAAGAAGTTGTTTGATGCTCTGCTGCTTGATGCAGTAAGATTTGCGACGGATTTTTACACTACTTTCATTATCGAGCTCTTCCTTTCAGGTTCTACTTCTTCTTTCTTTAGGTATTCCATTTTATTTCCATTATGATAATAAAATGCTACAGATCATATACTGGACACAAGTTTTTTTTTATCCGATGACATTCCCACACATCAAGTTCAAGCCATATATTATACACAATTCATTTATCCTGTATATTTTTGCTCATCAACCATTTTGTATATTTTTATTCTTCGCTCTAATTCTATCAAACCTTTGTTTTATCCGAGATGAGCCATGGTCTTTTTGTTGTATTTTATGGTCTCTGCATAATTCATCTGATAAGTATACTTTGTCATAAAAACAGGTAATATTTAATCTGCATATTATCGCTACAAATACGTTTAAGCGATGGGAATATTTACTTCGCCACCGACAGTTTGACAGGTAATCCAGTCGAAACAGAAAAAAAGCAAGTCATCTGACATGCCTAACAAGAAAGCGGTTCTTTATAGCAGCCCCACATTACCCAACAAGAGAGTGAACAGTGTGAAACGAATTATGCTGCCACATTCATAAAATATGAATTGCCAGTCTAGTCTGATTTCTCTTCTTATGTGAACGTATTTGCCACCGATAAATTATAACGGACTATTTAATGTACAATAATAACAATAAATATCGTATCGAACAGCGAAATAAAAAGGACAGATAAACAATGTAAATGAACCATGCACATCACATCATATAAATTATAAAAGTCTTTATAAAGCGTCCAGCCGTGGTCCTTATAATTGTATGTTACATCACAGCAAGAAAATCCTCGATCGAACAAGTCCTTTCTTCAAAGAATCATAATGATTGAATTTTTTTTAAAAAATCTAGCCTTTATGGCTAGTTCGATTCATGAGGTTCTTGTACAGAGTTCCCTTTAAGCATCAATTTTTATGATCCATGATGACGACGATGATGATGATGAGATGAAGCAAGAATCACATCTGCTCTAATATGCATCATTATTATACAGATATGCATAATAAATATGGCCACATAAAAGTACAATGAGCATATATATAAATGTATATACAAAGTGATTGAAGAGGAGAGAACATATTATTATTATTACTACATACCTTAACTGTTTTACCTACAAGTAAGATATTATAGGGAAAAGATTTAGACAACAAAAGTTGTAGCATAAAACTATGGACCTCCTTGGCCTAATACCTAACTCATTTTTTTTATGAATTATGCATTCAATACCAATTTTTGATGCCCATCCAATACACAATATTTCAACTTTGATTTTTATGGCTATTGACTGAACTTTTAATGTACTACACCACAGCAAACCCAAGGATTTTTTCAAAGAATGTTTTACGGCTCCTGTCTAAATCTCTTTCTCTGCGTTTGCTAATCATAGCATAATAATAAAGAGAAAGATTACTTTGTATAAAATATTGGCATTTATGATCAAAACGGAATTCTTTGCGTATTATGAAACCACCTTGTACAGTGTCTAGCAAAGTTGTGATCGAACAAGTTGGGCTTTTTAAAAAGGGAATTTTTTTGGAACACTGTTCAATTTGTGAGTGTGTGAGCTGCTTCCCATTTTCGTAAAATCATGTTTCAACTTTGCTTGAGCAGACTTTAAGAAAAAGAAAGTAAGAATATGATCGCAAATGTTTGGTTTTTCATCTACTTACTTTGGTAAATGATATAGCGATCATCAAACATTATTATTCTATGTGGGAGCTCTCATTTTTTATTAAACGGAGAGGATATATGGGAGGCAAACACAATTAATTGAAATCATGCATGATTTGATAGTGAATGGGCTCACTACACCATATGGGATCTGTGATTCGATACACTTGGAATGATTGCTGATCATAATTTTAGAATGATTGCATAATTTTCTTGCATTATTATTCCCATAATTTTTCAATTTCAATCGATTCAATATAAATTTATTGCTTTTTTTTGCCCTGCTACTTATCTGAAGAAATGGTAAAGCGTAGTATGCCTTCCCGGATAATTGTTTTTTCCTACCCTTCACCCCTTTCGAGGCAGCCAAGACATCACATTGGTGCATAGATGGCGAGTATTACTGAAAGAGTAAAGATCTAAAGAAACTTTTAAATGCAAACTAAATATTATGCTAGTGGGCCCGAAGATAAACTTCTGTTTATATTACAAAGAATGCTACCTACTTGATTTGATATTAGTAAATGGCAAACTCAATCTCTTCACTTTACGATTTAAACGTTGTTTTAATCATTATCACAACAGTGAGCTCACATAATAAGCTATAACAATGCAAATAAAATATGATCGGTAAATTGCCTGCTGTGAAAATATATTATTACTTCTACCACTTTTCTTTCTTGTTTCAAACCACTTTGTAGTTTCATCATTCTTTTGCGTACATGAATTTTCGGTGCATGGCTATTGTGACCAAACACGAAGAAAAAACTCATTTTTATTTCAACCATATATAAATATTGACAACATTTTTCTTTTTGTCAGCTTTGCTTCTTTCTGTTCAGACAAAAAATTAAAAGAGAAATGTTAGAAATAGCACGCACACGTTTCCCCAGCTTTGTTGTGTAGCTTTGATGGTGGTAGAGCGACACACGGGCAGAACCTCACCTCACTAAATAACGGCCACCCCTTAAATCCGTTTGTCGAGAAATAAATTATCTGTCCACGCAACCACATAAATAAATGAATCATCTTTTTGCTGCCACCACCACCACAAAAAAAAATCACAAGAAAAAAAATGAAGCACTATTGCATCAACTTATTACATACTTTGCATAAGTAATCAGCTACTATAATAATGTTACAGTAACAATTCCTCTATTTAAAAGATGCTTTTAGGGGAATAGCATACGTGGCAAACCCTTTCAAAAGCAATTATATCAAGAAAAAGAAGAAGAAAATACTTTCTGGGAGGATCATCACATGAATGATGTCAGGAAAGAGAGAACCCTCCGTCGTGATTGCTTTCTTCATGTAATATTCTCTTGCAAAAAATACGAGAGTAAAGGGATGCCGCAAGCAGCAATAATTATAATTACACGTAGGAACACGATGGACTGGACCATTCATTAATAATTCATTTCAATGGGCTTTATGCTAATTATATTTGAGCGCAAAATAAAAACAAAATATTTTAAAGGAAAAATTGAATTAGCTTACAACTACCGAATAAATGATGAATTCACGTTTTTCTTTCGATAAACAAAAAAATCTTTTGCAATTTTTTATGTAAGGGGCGGGCAAAAAGGCAATTACCTTTTTATTACCCGAAAAAAACAATTGAATTCAGAATGGAGGCACGGTAGGTTCCAGTCTTTTGAATTTGACTTGGCTGATAAATCTTCTAATTTCTTCCAGTGATTTGCTCCGAAGAAGATCATATATTTTCGTGTCACCGCTAATCGATACGCCAGTTGTTAAGTAATATGGAGAAGAACAAGTGGTTTTGGTTCGGTTCAAACGCTCTTCTACTTATGGCTCTTGAACTGATAAAATAAGCTGAATGAAATGCCGATTTTTTTTACCTTTGCTCTTGTAAAAATAGATGGTGGCAAATGCTCAATATAATATTCAAGAAGCAAAACACACATTAATTTCCAGTGTGCACAATCATCGCATAAAAAGAAGCATGATGGTAGCATAATTACATTTTATTAGGAACAAAACCTTTGTGCGTCCTCAAGTTTTCTATGCATTATTATAACAATCCAGCCCATAAAATTGTGTTCTCCTCTTGCCAAATCTATTTTAGCTCTTAATATTTGTCGGGAAAAGGTAGATTTGTTGAATAAAAAACAAGGAAAAAATTTTCAAGTAATAAGAAAGGATTAAGATTAAGGTGCTATCCTTATCTTTTCTGCGTTGGTGTCGTGCGACAAAAAAAATGAGCTAAGCGAAGAAAAATAGGAAAAAGGTTTATTTGCATTCTGCGAGCGTTCAATGAGCATTCGCTACGTTCATCATTCATTATCTCTTCCTTCTCTGGTTTCATATAATAACGTTTAAAAGTAATTCTCAGGCATTATAGCGAGGGCTCTTATTGCTCTGACGAGAAATGAATGGGTGATGTATGCGATGCCGGTAAGAGAACGAAACTACCTATTTCACATTATTACGATATTATTATGCAAGAAGCTACGGCGGTAAGACTTATTGCTTGTGACTCATCTTGAGACTGCCTAACTAAACCTAATGGGAAGAAAGGGCAGGACAAGTTTCTTTCTACTAATCAGGTATCAAAGGTTCGCCCCCTACTTGCCTTTTCCAACTAAACCAAAAAGAGAAAAAAACAATATTACCCAAACTCATTTGAAATTAGCTATTCTCGACATCACATTATTACATCCATCTTTCGCAACCCTTTATTGCTTTGCTTTCAAGCCCGCCCTGCCCAAAATTTCCAATCAACAACGGGACGACGACGTCATGCCTTCTTTACTGATAAAGAAAGCTCGTTTAAATTTTTAACCTTCTTTGTGGATTAATTGGCAATTGTTTTCCATTAAAATTAAGAACAATGTGTCAACGTCTACACAGATTCTTCCATTTATCCACATTACTTTCTCCATTTCAACTGAAATCTTCTGTCAATGACTTACATGTTTCAACAGACAATACAAGATAAAAGTGGTCGTTACCTTCGGACTGCTGGAGTGGAGAGGATGAGTTTGACTTTCGCTCCGACTTTACGAGTGGGTCTCTAAACTGGTGAGAATTCTTGCCGCCACTACTGGAATGAGAGCCATGACCCGGCATACTATGAGCACCAAACGGGGAACGTTGTTGAAACTGATGAGATTGCTGTTGATGTAAAGAGTGATGCCCCTGAGAATGATATTTTTCTGCAGAGTTTGAGTGACTGACAGGAGGTCTTAACCCGGCATGACCATTAAGAAAGGGTTCCTTGCTCAATGAACTGCTACTACTGCTTTCAGTTCTTCCTGAAGCAATACCACTAGTACTGCTGGAGCGAACTCCAGGGCTCGAGGCAGGGGAAACACCACCAGATCTACTTGTTCGTCCTGATCCACCCTGAAATACAAAGGACAAATAATGCATTTCATTTTAAAAAATCAGACAAGTTTTTTCATTTAAAAATTGATGATGATTGTGCAAACCTCATTTATAATTCTTTTTCTATTTTTTCTACTGATCATGACGTTAAGCCTGAATAATAATGAGTGAAATTATGCAAGAAGGAAAAACAAAAAACTCAGTAAAACAGTTCATCAAGACTGGCAAAAGTTTGATTTCACAGAGGCGAGCGTAATTTCTAAATGGAGAGAGGGGACTTTTCTCCGGTGATGATGGGATGCGAGATTACACCACGGTCATATATAGCAATACCTAAAGATTGAAGCTTTGCTAGTTTTGCTTCGAAAACAACGACAAAAGTAAATAGAGGGTAATTTTTGGCTATGATGATGTGACATGTACAGATCAGCTTAAATCGTGCAGCATGACAAAAATTGAAAGTGCGGGACTCGAATTATTATTAGGTACGTTTAAGCAGGCAGTAGTGGTGACAAAAACGTGATAGTGATGTGCACCCACAATATAACTCTCACTCAGAGACGTACATACATCATCCTGAAAACTGTGCATAATATTCCAGGAAGGAAAAATAATGTTAAGCACGGACTCTCCAAACCAAAAGTACCTACAGCGTTCATGTTTCCTCTGTGTGTACTTTTCACTTTTACATAAATATTTTGTGTGCAAGTCCACTGGCTCATTCAAAACATTTCATTTATTTCAATATTTTACTCGTCAACAACATGATGATCATGATCATCATCATGCTGGCCGCCATCATTACCATTCGTCCTCATCAGCATCACCATTCCACCGGCTTTTGTCTTCTATGTTAATTTCGCAATCAATTTCCGACACAACCGAACAGAGAACACTGAACAAACTAATGTACACACTTGCATTCACAAAAAAGGAGAAATAATGAAGCCGTTTTTTCCTACATTTACTACATTATTTCAAGAACAATCTGAACAATGAAGTAGGGGCGAGGGTGTGCATTGGGTGAAAAGCAAAGAATAATAATAAATCCAAATGTGTTTAAGCAGATGATGATGAGGAAGGTAAAGGGTAGAAATAGAAATGCGGAATGAAAATCGAATTCCATTGATAAACTAAAAAAACTAAATCGTACAAAACACTTAAACAGTGAGTTGAACAAGTTGACTACATTATGTCATCATCCGCGCCATTCCATAAGGTTCGTTTGGGGTAACTGCATATTTTTAACGTATTTTCCAGAGTATTTTTGTTTTGTTTTAAAAGTTCAATTAATAATGTAAGGTTAAATGATTTGCTTTTGTCCTGCGTTCTGAGAACATATTATTAAAATTCCGAAAATCTACATATTCTGATAAAGTCCATATCATATGTGACGCAAACTTTGATAGAATACCTCTCGCTTTTTAGATGTGACACAAGCATAATGTCAGCCTCCTTTCTCTGTCCAGCCATTTCCATTTCCGATAATACCCACCATTTGCTCGCAACACTAGCAGGGGCTTAGCCGAGCACAATGGATGCTAATAATTAGATGCAAATCATGCGACAGAGGACAAAGCACACAATAAAAAAAATTATTTCACCAAAATAAAGGCTTAAGTTTACAAAATCTAATGCAATGAATGCCTTCGGGCTTGTACTTAACACGAACCAAACATTTCATTTGAGTAGCAGTGGAAGTGGAAGTTGGAAAGCCCAGTACAAAGAGTTGCACACGGACATGCTTATTATGCAATATATCTTCTTTTTTCTCCCTTTGATTCTTAAGTATACATATGAAACGCCAAAATAAATAGTCTTTCATTTCATCTTCCCTTTCAATTTTGATGCCAGTCTCCCTGGCATATGGGATCATCACATCACACTTACACATCTCTCTCGCGATCGCGATGTTGATCATATCAGGAAAAAAGAAGTTGATATGCACAATGAAAAAAAAGTCCCATTCGGCTTATTTATGTAAAATATTTGTCCTCACTTCATCCCTAAAAACCAGTTTTCCAGAAACTGCCCTCTGTTTCTCAACAACATTTCTCTTCGCTACTTACTCCTGAAAAAAGTCCCCAAAGTGTATATAAACGTGCGTTATGCTTATTATCTTGATGATAATGTTGATTATTATTGCGAACTATTAATAAACTCGGGGAGAATCGTGAACGTGTATATTTTTTAAGCAAGTGAGAAAGCTCTTTTTTTACATCACATCATAACCATTTGTTCTCTGCATCATCGTAGTCATCATCATCACTATCACTGTCATAATCATATTCTGTGTGTGTATGTGTGCACTGTGCACACACATAGGGCTCATTCTTTTATTCATTTGGTTGGTGTGGTAGTATGGTGCTCACATGCCAAATCTTTTTCAGGAATGATGTGCAATGTAAGCAATACGAGGAAAATTTTTGGAATTGTTGAATTGAATGCCCAACAGCAGAG
>JAHZMX010000600.1:0-19971 GCA_027743895.1 Seira musarum | reverse complement strand
AAGAAGAAATATCATCACTAAAATTACTGATAAAACAAAGCCATACCTGCCATTTTATACTTTCTTTTAATTTATGTACTTTTTGAAACTTGTCACTTTTTTTAAATCATTTTTACTTTTTGAAAATTGTTTATATAAAGATTCTTAATTTTAAATTGGAAGTCTGAATATCTTAAACTTAATGGTATATCACTGTTATATGGTCAAGGTATAATGGAATGGTTTAGTCAGCAGTATTTTTAACAATCGGATTACCTGAAAGTAGCTATAAATTAATTTTTGAATGCCATTTTAAAATGCTTTTGTTTGTTTGAGTTGTAAAATGCTCTCTAAGAATGAGTTTTACTTGTTTTAATTATCATGCTTTAATTTCTTTGGTTTTACTTAAAATATAAATGTACAAATTATGATTTACCGTTCCGTCCAATGGGTTTTTGGTACTGTTCTTTTTGCACTTACTTCACCTAAATAAATAATTTAAGAAGTTCAGATTTGGTTTTTTATAAGTACACTAATATGTCTTTGATGTTTTAAGAATTTTGTTGCAATTTTGACTTTATAAACCGAACGAGAACTTCACCAGAGCTTTTAATAATTTTCTTTCTTGCATAAAAATGAAACCGGTAGCTAGACCAATTTTGTAACCTATTATAAGTAGATCGGATAGTGTATAATTAGCAATTTTAATGAAAACGACAGTGTCATATTATTGTTCATTATGAATTAATATTTGGTAGGATGTTTATAAATCATTGTTGTTTAATAGAAAAACGTACTGTTCATTAATTACTGAATCTATATGATAGAGTAAGTAAACTATTTGATATCTATGTGCATAGAACCAGAAAACAAAGCACAAAAAGTTTGTTAAAAAATAAAATGTTCTAGTACAAGTCGAACAAAACATGTAGTCTCTCTTTATTTCCACGGCATGTCATTAATCCTAAAAAAAATGAATGTATTGAATAGGGATTCAAGTTCTAGGAACAGCAATTAACTAAAAGTGCAAGGTCAGGTCATTTCTCGTTTTTCAACTGGCTATCATTGAGACAAGGTTAATTAAAAATGCCCCGCGCCAGCCTTTTGATTGTCCAAAAATTGACGTCATTTCCAATTCAATAGAACTCGATAGTGGTCATCCAATTTTTTTCCAGGTGCCAAACAAACGAATTGGATTTTTCCAATCAGTTGCAACGCAAAAACATTTTTTTTGAATACCTCGAGTCTTTCGATTAAAGAACTCCTTATACAAACTGAATGACAGGTTGAAGCAAATCGGAACAGTCCAAGTTCTCATTGAATGCATTCTTTTCCACTATTCTTCCTTCTAAATTAGTTTTCGTGAAGGGCATGAATTGATTTGTTAAATTAGTTGTTCAGCTTTGGCATTGTATTATGTTGTATTGCGAGACAGGGAATAATGATACTATTACCACTTGCAACGACATTTTCCCTGTAACACCGACTGGGAAATAAAGTGGTTCCATGAAGGGGGTAGTGGTTATATGATTCATAAGGCTGACGCTAAAGAATTTCTTTCTATTCAGTGCATTCAGTATTCATACGGACTTGGAAATCCTTTGCAGCCCCAATTTATTATCAGCTTCATTTATAGTTTTTCGATTTTCATATTTCCCTTTTGTTAGTGAACACGAATTCCATCTTGATGATGTTATACAAGGAACCTCAACCTTTTCTATATTTATCGCCTGCCTGAGAAAACTTTATGAATGAAAGTCGATGGAGAAAGCAGCAGCAAGCCAGCATGATGTGGCTTTATGCAGTCGTTTGTTGAACATATCTAGAGTTTATTGCTTACTCCTTACTTACCACCTCAAACCAAGAGGTCTATCAATCACACATCTCGTGAGTTATATACGACAAGAGTAAAATTCATGTGCCTACAACAGCGATACAAAATAGCAAAATGATTTGGTGGTAAAAAAGAAGAATAATAGCATTCCACACACTTACTAGCCACTACCCCTTTCCTATCTCACGATGCCCCGAATTACCATGAACAAATAAATGTAAACTGGAACACATTACGACAAAAGCCATTTTCCTAAAATCCATGGGATTTCGCGACAAAGTAGATCAATAGCAAGTACTCTCCAGTAAAGCGAGTTTAATTGCTACAAATTGTGTTGCATACATTCATTAAAAATGCATTTTTTCTAATGTCTAAAAAAAGAAATGTGAGTGACCTGCAATTAACTTGCGACATTATCTTGTGGAATCTAACCGGCTAACTGATTTTGAAGGATTGCTACCTATTTTAAATGTCCGTAATCACTTCAATAATGCCTAAATCATTGCTTTTATCAATAATTTGGAGTCAGTCTTATAAGTTTGTTTGGAAGTAAGCAGGAGGTCTGGATAATTTTAAGTCTGGTAATAATTTTGCATACGAAGAAAAATCTTAGGTAATAATTTTGTGTAAAAGTAGCACAGATTAGAGAACACCTGCGACTAAAATTGGCTTAAAATTTTTTCGATTGATGTTCCCGTAGTTCATGTAACTCTTTCATTGATTCTTTTCTTGGTTGGAGTGCACCAATATTGGCCCCTAATTTTTATTACTCTAATCAATGAAGCATTGGCTGAATGATCTGATCATTAAATTCTGGGGGAGTTGATTTTGAAATTTGAAAATCTAAAAAATAAGGGTTCAAGGATGATGTCACCAGACCCATAATGCCGGTGGACTCCGAAACCGACGTACCTCACTGGTTCACGACCGTGCCTTACGAAATAGGGGTCTCTGCCCCGCATGGGTTTTTTGAATTTTAAAATCAATTTCTCGGGTTATTGTGATTGCACTCGGATTACAGTACTGTACTTGTTTCAGACAAGGTACACTAATAAAAAATTTGGCCAATATTGGTGCACTCCAACCTTTTTCTTTCTAGAATTGAGTGAAGGAAATCGTATTATGTTATGTTCCATAATTACCTTATGTCACACAGCACAACTTACGGTTTCTCACTTTTTCTTAGTTTTCTGCATGCAAGGGAAAATGTGTGAGTTACATGGTGCAAAAGTAAAGAAATTCAAATGCCTAAATTGACCCTTGCTCATGCATGTTTTGCATATTACATGACATCATAGTCATAGATCTAGTAGAAAAAACTCTATACCACCCTAACAAAATATTTTTTCAGCATTTTTACGTTTATTCCTCTAACTAGAACGTTATATGCAAATGGGGAAAAACTTTTTGTTGAAACACTAGTTATAGTTTTGCTTTTGCCAGTTAGTTAAGGTGATAAAAATGCAAGTCAAAAAGTAGCATTCCGTTTCAAAGAAAAGAATGAGGTTTTTTTTGGTTGAAACACTAGTTATAGTTTTGCTTTTGCCAGTTAGTTAAGGTGATAAAAATGCAAGTCAAAAAGTAGCATTCCGTTTCAAAGAAAAGAATGAGGTTTACTTGCTTTGGTCTGGTCTGGCACGAGTGAGTGGCAAAACAAAGCCCCACAGCTCTACAACCACATAAGCTAAGTATATACAATAGAAGCAGTAGCAGAAAATAACGAACCCTTTCCTCATCGTCTTTTTTGAGGGTTGAGCCCATAAACTCCTTCTTTTTTCCTTTGTACTCACGACTCACTCAACTCGCTTAATAGGTTTCTGGCTTGGCTTGTTTGTGAGCCGTATGAAAAAGCGTCTGAGTCTCTATCGGTTGGCAAAGAATTTTACTGTGGGAGATGACAAAATCGCGTGCTCAACTCTAACTTCTCGCCAGTTTCCTGAATAAGCTCGAGTTGACCTAGTCAAAAGTCCGTGAAGTCGAGAAAGCATAAGCCCTCCACATCGCAATCGTTGCATATATATTCGGATTTTATTCTTCTCTTCCTTCAACAAAATACTTATTACATTTGTTTTGTGCACAGAAATTTTCCTTGTTTGCGTTTTCCTACTAGTTTACTCCTTCATGTAAAATATCCCACTTGATATTTAGGTGTAGACACAGATTTCCAGAGGTTTTGAGGAAAGTGTGCACAAACCCCTTCATTTTTTGGAATGTGCTTATTTATGATTACCTAAAAATGACGCAGTCTCTCATCATCACAAACAATAAGTTTCATCAAAGTTGGACGAAGCTATTTTGAACTAACGAAAAGCAAGTTGTGATTGTTTGTGCTACAGACAGGACAGGCTGCATAATTTCATCAAATTTTATTAGAATTTGTGTAATGTGAAGTTTAATCATTTTGTCATGATTGTGTCCGACTTACGTTATTTCCTTTGGCACAGAAGATTTTTTAATCATCATCATCATCATTATAATCAGAAAAACTTCAATCACCGCTTGTTATAGTTCTATAGTGCTTAGCGCGGAAATCGCCAACTAGTCATATCAAGCAAACGGAACGTAGTGATTATATTTACGAAAATGAGGAATCGCCTTTGGATTCATATTTTATTACTTGCATTAATCGGTGAGTTTTTTTCCTTAATTTTTATCAAGCCTGACACGAGTTTGGTTTGGTGGGAAGGTACTAGAGATGAATGAGATGAGCCTTATTTAGGTTGTAAAGTTCACATTGCGTAACCAAAGTGCTCTTCATGCATATGATATGATACTAAGGAAGATATGAGCCAAACCTTTGTGATGTAACGAAAGATAAGTGCGTCACAGTGCGTAAAATTATGGTGTACATGAAGTCATCTCTGTTTACTCGTGTCTAAATAATAAGGGGTGTAGGGGGTTTAATTTGAAGTGACATTGAAGAATTGAATTGCGAAGCGCCTTTGTATCTAATTCAAAGAGGCTTTTAATTACATAGTCTTTTGGCAACCAATTATTGATATCCTATGCCAGTTAAAGTGAGTAAATACATTGCTGTTGATGAGTTTGAAATGGCCCTTTTTGTTAGGTTAAGAATTTTATAAAAAACGCAATGAATTAAAAATTCATAGGGTTTATTGCCGTATCAGCTTGTTTCATCGACCCTGACTAATAGCGTGCACAAAATGTCTAATAAAAAAATGTAAGGTAAAACGTGAAGTACCATTTTCTTTGTTGGCCTATTAGTAGCAGCAAAAAAAAAGACTTGGCAAGTAAATCCAATCCAAATGTCTGGAATATTATATGGCCTTGTCATTCCGTTTCTGACCTTGCTAATCGAATTAATTGGGACGAATAGGATTATTTTGTCGATGTCTTTGTTGAAGTATGCTAAATTTTCTGTTAATCTGTTTTGCATGTTGCGGAAGGAAATATAGGTAGCCCTTTTAGTAAACAGTTTAATATTCTTCGTTTATTAAGATTCTGTTGACGCTCATGTCATATTAATTAACACGGCGTTGACGAGCTTCTTCATACCATAAAAATCATGCATTGCAAATTATATTGACATCAATTTATTGTTGTATTGCAAATTTTTGCTAATCGAATTAATTGGGACGAATAGGATTATTTTGTCGATGTCTTTGTTGAAGTATGCTAAATTTTCTGTTAATCTATTTTGCATGTCGCGGAAGGAAATACGTGTAGCCCTATTAGTAAACAGTTTAATATTCTTCGTCTATTAAGATTGTGTTGACGCTCATGTCATATTAATTAACACGGCGTTGACGAGCTTCTTCATACCATAAAAATCATGCATTGCAAATTATATTGACATCAATTTATTGTTGCATTGCAAAAACCTATGCATCATGTTCCAAATTAAATTTCATGCATCCCTAATTAGAAACAAATTGACGTGAAACGAAACGGGAATTTTGCATAATGCAAAGTATTATTTGAAGAAAATTACTTTAAGAACCTTTAAAAGTCATGTTCATAGTTCTAGAGTTCTACTTATCGATTTCTTCGACTTGGACTAAACTTGTTTTGTTCAAAATCAGAATTTTGATTAACAAGCCAAAACAAATTAGAAATCTGAAGCATGTGCATCTAAATGTAATGAAATCTGGTTCCGAATCCTTAAAATAGTTATCAGTGGAGCATATTGCACAAAATGAGCTTTCATATGGGAAATTAGGCACAGCAAGAGATTCCTTTTTCAAAACGTATGATTCTACGTGTAAACCAATTATTTTCTCTAGGGGGAAAAATGAACAGAGTTCACACAGAACATGAAATTAATGCTTAACCTCATTTCAATACGAAGCAATTTCCTGCCACACGCAACGTCCACTTTCATTCCTGACTTCCCTCCATGGAGTCGAGTCGCATACAATCAAGATAAAAATGGAAACCTGTCGTGTTGCAATATAGCTCTAATTACTGCTCAAATGAGCGTGCCTACATAAGCTTCTTATGAATGTGCAAATTTAAGAGGCTTTGAACACCTCTGCATTGAGGAGAAACATCTACAGTGAAAATCATGTCAAAGTAAATGATAATTTTTCGATTCATTTCTAGGTTTGGAGGGAGATGGTGCCTTAGTCCCAGGGCCTGTAGATGTATGCAGTGATGAACAGTTGAAAAAATGCGCAGATACCGCTGACCCTTTATATAAAGATCCGGAGCTGGTGGTTCCGGATAACCTTAAGTCTATAAATAGAGTTTGCAGGTATAAGCCATTTTCCTCAGTAAAATAGGTGCTTTTGAAGTACTTGTGGAAATGCTTCATCTACTTATATAATCAAATATTTCATAAAATTTCAGTTTATGGAATGAGTTAACATCTTGCATAAAGAGTTATACTAGTCGCTGCATGACCAGACAGCAGAAATCAGAATTCGACAAGGCTTTCAAAGATCCGGTTATGTCAATGTCCACACTTTGTCAGGATCAGGATTATCGAAAANTATGCAGTGATGAACAGTTGAAAAAATGCGCAGATACCGCTGACCCTTTATATAAAGATCCGGAGCTGGTGGTTCCGGATAACCTTAAGTCTATAAATAGAGTTTGCAGGTATAAGCCATTTTCCTCAGTAAAATAGGTGCTTTCGAAGTACTTGTGGAAATGCTTCATCTACTTATATAATCAAATATTTCATAAAATTTCAGTTTATGGAATGAGTTAACATCTTGCATAAAGAGTTATACTAGTCGCTGCATGACCAGACAGCAGAAATCAGAATTCGACAAGGCTTTCAAAGATCCGGTTATGTCAATGTCCACACTTTGTCAGGATCAGGATTATCGAAAAGGTAAAACCCCATAATTTCATCATCCCATGTTTCATATAGCGAGGGAGGGAGCCCTAATCAAATTTTCTTGCAGAGTACCTGCATCACGCCCCATGTGTCAAAATAGATCTCTACCCAAAATAGCTATTGTGGCAACCAATATCGATATTTGATCGATCTTGTCTCTGGAGGGTCTGCAAACATAAAGCAGATATGCTGGTAAGAGATTTTACTTCAAGTGGAGTGCATTATTTGACAAATAAGTAGAATTTCATCGCTTCATAGTTTTGCTTGATATGATCCAATCAAATTCACATCCGCACTGCACCTATTCAAAATTTGATTGCTTCGATTCGATCACCCTTAAAGCACAAAGTAGATTAAAACGACAAAAAAAAATTGAAGAAGGCTCTCATGGGGAACGATGATTCCTTTTGATGATTTAATGAGCTTTTTTCTTGTACCTGCAAATATAAATATTGCACAAGCCGGAAATGTTCAGCTTTGTCACCTCTTATGCTGTTCGTACTTCAAAAAAAAGTAATCTTAACAAATTGTCATTGTCATCATTAATGGAATATGACAGCGAGGTACTCTTGTCGGAGCAATGCCCTCCACTTCACGTGGTCCTTTCTATTATTTCTATTCCAAGCACCACCGCTTTTGTGCACAACACACGCATTTTTTATTATTTATACTTGAAATTCAAAATGTACATAAATATACCTTCTTTCTTTGTTATCACTGCTTGAATGTCATTAAACTAAAGTACCCCATCAAGACGAACGCACTTTCTTTTGTGAACGTTTCTTTTCTTTCTTTGTTATCACTGCTTGAATGTCATTAAACTAAAGTACCCCATCAAGACGAACGCACTTTCTTTTGTGAACGTTCCTTTCTTTTCCCGGAAGTTTTATTGCTCTGGATAATAAGGTATTCGTCATCACACCAGCCTTTGAAATGATTACTACTTTGGGGAAAACGTGTTACTTTCATGTTACTTATTGCTACAAACACAATATTTTTCTACACAAAAATAAATTATAGGATTGCTTTCAATCGAATTTTGAACTTTCTCTGACAAAACATATGCATTCTTTTCACTCAGTTTACAAATTGATACGTGACAAAACAATTGTTCTCGATAGGGGGAATTGACAAAAGAACGACATTTTAAGTTTGAGTTATATTGGTTTTGCATTACAATTGCATGTATAAGTATGTATCCATCCATCCATTCATGACAGAAAACTGATTGAGTTGTCGTTGTCGCCAATTGAGTTTCATTTTTACTACATTTCCGCATTTATATTATTGCACTTTTGCTCGTGAAAGTGCTATAAAGGGGGAATGAAATCGTGAATGAAAGCACATCTTAAATTTTTAATGCTTGCTTTTTCACCTGAGGCTCTGTTACTCTGTTCCTTCCTCAAATAGTTCTTTAGGGGCATTAAGAACACGAATGTCTTCTACTCTTCCTAAAGTAATGTGGATAAACTTAGGGAAAAAACTAATTTGTAAAAGTGCGATAAGTTGATGTTGGGAAAAGAGACAGCTCACGGCACGCATGCAAATACACGAAGGAGCAATGACATTTCATCAATACTTACCATCTTTATTTTTATTGCACTGTTAATGTCTTTTCATTTGCTGTCATTACCGTTTTTTTCCTGTCACCGTTTTAGATGGACATATGTGTGACAGACGACACAAAAATTACTTCTTGTCTTACTTTCACTCACTGCATGTTTGCTTTTCCTTAAAAAAATAAGGCAATTTGAAAATATAATTATTAAACAAGATAAATAAGATTATGTATTTCGTGTATGGGGATGATGATGATGATGATGATACAGCGCTCGAGCCAAATTCCGAAGTTGCATATCTCAAAAGACCCCGGACAAGTGTGACTCACGCGTGGTCACACAATTCAATACCAACTCCGGTTCAGGAAGATCGAAATCCAGTGGGAAGAATGAGGCATACAATGCGACAACCTTGGCTCTCTCCATTCTTGACAAGTCTCTGTCCATTGTAGCACAGCAATGTGCATCCCTCAGGTTTGTCTTATTAAGAATTTCATGAGTCATATAATAAGAAACAAGAATAATGATATGGCTTCCACCTTGAAATGAAAATAACATTTTAATAACTTTTCTTGTACGCATTTCATTTACAACTCGCTAAAAGTCTTTGTTTATACGAAACTACAAAACATCATGCATGCAATCATAAGTTTTTGCAAACGTGTCAGCAGACTATCATGATTTGCCAACTTTCACGAACAAAGTTTTTTTTTGTTAACTACGCTTTTAGTTCTAGTGTGGCCCATATAAAACAATCTTTTTTGCTGGACACTATCATTACATGTTTTGGAACCGTGTCATTAGATTGTAAAATACCTGCGTGCATGTACGACATGATTTAGGCGATTCATTTCCGAACCTTGAAATGAGAACAGACGAGGTAGTTGTCACTCCTTTCATTTCTTTCTTAAATTTATTAACCTACTAAAGTTTTTTTTCTTAGAAAAATAGATAATGACCATTTATCATGTCATGTAGACAAAAAATCCAATACTTTTTCTATTTAATTTTGTTGGTATACAGAAATTAGGAGGTTAACTACGCTTTTAGTTCTAGTGTGGCCCATATAAAACAATCTTTTTTGCTGGACACTATCATTACATGTTTTGGAACCGTGTCATTAGATTGTAAAATACCTGCGTGCATGTACGACAAGATTTAGGCGATTCATTTCCGAACCTTGAAATGGGAACAGACGAGGTAGTTGTCACTCCTTTCATTTCTTTCTTAAATTTATTAACCTACTAAAGTTTTTTTCTTAGAAAAATAGATAATGACCATTTATCATGTCATGTAGACAAAAAATCCAATACTTTTTCTATTTAATTTTGTTGGTAGAAAGAAATTAGTAGGTACAAGTTATTTTGAACATCACAAATCCCAACCTCCCACTGATACTTTTTTGTGGTCGTAATTCTTGCGAATTCATTATCATGTCATTATTTATTACTATTTATTTATTTATTACAGTTCGTTCCGCGAAGCAGACTGTCCTGGGATTGAGCAGTCCACCTGGAGGGTCACCAATAAAGGTCCCATTGTCAGCCCAGAACTTCTCGACTCGGCCGAGTCGAGTAATGGAGAACTCCATCAAAGCACTCATTTTCAATTAGATCAACCTCGGCCTTCAAAGTATGGATCACAGGAGGGCACAATGCAAACTCCTCCAAGGCCAACGATGGGAATGCATGGGAATAATAATGAAACACCAAAAACGGATAAACTTTCTTCGGGACAGGGGAGATCTAATAATCCGCAGAAAAGGGGGTCAGCAGCAGAAGGTTTTGATGACTCTGGAAATGGTGCAATTTCCTTCGGCTCTTTTGTGGGGGTCACCAAGCCAGGGTTGGGTGTAGCAATTCCGTCCATTTGGATTCCCATGTTTAGTATGGTATACTTGTTCGGGGGCCTTTGATAAATTTTATTGAAAAAAAAATGAATGCATTATTTCTTCAATAAATGTAATAATAAGTATACATTTTTTAGACGTAAAGATATTTATTACCAATACTTTAATAGCTAGAAATATAGACCAAAAAGATATTAAACACCTCACATTTATTAGACATTTTTTGTTTACACTCTCAGGGTTTTGAAAAAAAAGCGAACAAGTCGTGAAACTATTTATTTTGTGATGTACATTTCCTTGTATTTGTTTATCATTATTGGACAGACTGATTTGATTTTGTTCGAAAGTCAATTGTTATTGCACATTGCTTTCTAATAATTTTCTGACAAAAATACATAGATAAGTACTTTATAAATCCCAGAAAAATATCCAATCCCTATTTAAACTAAATATGTAATTACGAATTATATTGTCTATTCATAATATGAAAAAATCTGGTGGTTCCATTAAAGTGATTAACTTCAAGTTGAATTGCATGTTGTACAACAACAAATCATGAAACTTTTATACAATATTATTGTTTAGCTCATTTAAATTAGGATTTTGGGGTTCATTTTCAACAGCTCCGACTTTCCCCGGTACAAAAGAAAAGGCTTGCATCCACTGATAACATGTTTGAAGAGGCAACTTTCACCTTAGGGGGAACTGCAGAGTTGTGAATTTCTTTAATCTGGTTTGTAAGTTGTGAAGGCGCCTTATTCTTGCGTTTCGATTTTGCTTCGGCTTGCTCAATTAATCTTTGAAGAGATCCACAGATTTCTGCTGGTAGCAATTGAACAGCAATTCAAACGGAAATGTTTGCTCATTAAAATCATAAAAATAGAATCAGGGTTGGTGTAATGACCTGCATCACGCTGCATCAATTTAACTCTGTATTTGGTAAAGATCTCTTCGAACCAGCTTGACCTGAAATTAATTTTGACACGCCGCACTTTATAAGAACTTTGCATGCCAATGTGACATGTATTTACTAGCGGGGTACGTGGTATTGCTGGCATTTTCACATGCAATCGAAGCACTAAATTCACAAAAACGCAATCAATTAAAATTCGCGATCAGACATGCATAAAATTACTTAATAGTTTTTTGCTTATTTTCTTGCATTTTGGAGGTATTTGACTCGGTGGCGCAGCTTTTAGTACTCTGGCATAAAAATTGCGAAAGAAACGGGCCAACTTTTCTTCACAGGTCAGCGCATATATGGCATTTACATCGGAAAGAGTCATCCCGTATTTCTTAAAAAGAGAGTTAATCAAGCAATTAATAAAGAGGGAATTAACTGACGAAAGAAATGTAATCGTTTTCTTCACCTCTTGTTCCAGAGATATGCCGAAAAATATTAGTCGTAAATGATAATACGGCAGCACTGCAAAAATGTACAGTCCCCCAGGTGGAAGAGCGAGTGTACTTAAAATCAGATACAACGTAACACAATTCGAAAACGCGTAAGCAGGGCCTAGATTTATCCAATCTAAATAAATGCATACATCAAAACATCACCATAAATACCCATAAAGTAATCAGTGTCAGTCAGAAATGAGGTATTATCATTTTGCCCCATAACAAGACATCACTAAATATCCCAGGAAGTGATTTAGCACAAACATTATTTCCCAAATAAAACGCACATTTTGAGGAAACCCGTGTTCCATGTTTCATAAGGTTCACTAAACTCATTTATCAACTCATTCATATTTGAAGTTTTAGTAATGAAAACGGTGATAAATTCCACGAGATGTTTTCAATAAACCGTGGGATCTAGGTCAATTGAGTTGGAGTGTTCCGGCAATAACATGTCTTGTATTGAATAGTGTGTGAAATTGATGCAAAGTGAAAATACCAAACCCAATAAAGCATGCGAAAGTAAACAAATATTTTTTGTGTTCCTGCTTACTTATCACAAGATGAGTTGAAGACACGATTATTGCGAACCACAGACCAATATTCCCAGTCAAAATGAAAATCACAAAATCTCCATAATTCCGTCTGCCGACACACGTTCCCAGTAAGGAACAGTGATGATCCATCCCATCTATTGCCAAACCATTAGGAAGGAAATGGCTTTGTTCATTGAATTTCTATTTTTGTAACTTATTCTCACGAATTAATTTTCTCAATTTGTTTATGGACTAACCTATACACGCTTGGCACAGCACACAATGGAATGTGCCCGGCTTTTGGAAAATCTTGCAAATAAAGCAATAAGAGGTAAATCCGTATTTATCTTGTATTTCCGAGTAAACCAAATTTTGAGTTAAAGCAGGTTCGCTAGATCGCTTTGAAACTACTTAAACGGGGAAAATTATTAAGAAATTAATTTGTATTTGTATTGAATTAAAGATACATAAATAATGTAATTGGCTTGCTCCACTTACACCTAATGAGGAAGAATGTAACCTGGATCTTTTGTGACTACTCTGAACATACACCAAATTGAAACAGAGACAAAGGAGGCCATAATTGATCCATTGAACGCACCTGTCCATGACTCACGATAAGGTAGGGCGCTGCAGAAAGTCATAAAATCAGACAACTGCTTGATTTTGTTGGTACATAGATATTTGCAAATGCTCAATAAAAGTTTTAGTTTCTTGTGCTGACCATCCGTACTCGAAAATTATAAAGGAGACCGCTGTGGACAATAGTAGGAGTAAAATGTATATCCAGTAGGGTCTACCCGGTCCACAGACGATATGGCCGTTGAGGAAGAATCGAAAGTTGCAGGTGTAAAATTTGCTGCAGTTCGCACACGACCTCCTTCCCTTTTAGATGAGGTAGCCAACGGGAAAAAGACTTTTCCCTTTTATCTATTATAGCTTCAACCAATTCTAAAGAGATTTCCGGCTCGCCCAACAAATCTACTGGTTTTGCTTGCGATTTCGCTTCCATTGCACTTTTTAAAAGTGATGGATGCAGACGAAAAACGTCCTTAGGTTCTAAGAAATCTTCAAACCGATTGACTACATTCCTCAATAAAAGCAAATTACTTAACAAGCAACAATACAGTAAGTAAATGGAGATGAAATAAGTATTTTTTAAAAAAATGCATATCCATGTTGTCCCGGAAGCGCTTTATGAACATTTCCATTCCATTGGAACCAGTAGTCAATGGAAAGTCTGGTACTGGCCGAATCCCAACATGTATGTCTTTTGAATATTTTATTGGAAGAATTTTAGTTTTTAAGATGAAGCAACACATGCAGAATAAATATGAATTCTTCTTTTCCCTGCTTTTGTTTGTCATGATTCATGAAAGATGAAAAGAAATTGATGCACAATGAATTTTGATTTCCCATTTTGTAACAAAGGATTTTTTTATTTCGCGAAATCATCGTTCATACATTAGCCTACAAAGTTCCTTCATTAGATTATCTGCATAGTTCTTTTAGGTGTTAAACATTAAACGTAAATTAAATCTAATACGCATAAATTACAGCACTACAGGCGAGACTCTATATAAATAATATAGATTAGAATTACAGATTAATGCAATTTACAAATTACGAAACGGTATAGCCTTAAAGTTATTGTTTTTTGGCGTGCTATTATTATTGTTATTATTGATCATTACCATTTCTATGCGTCGAAACCTCTTAAAATTTGTAAATGTTATGAAACTGGCAAAGAGAAGGAGCACAATATTAATTGTTGCATCAAGATTTTTAAGTAAATAGTCTGTTATGCCAATTTTCAACTTTCATAATGATCATAGACTCGCGATTTAGGAATTTTAAACTAAAACTTACACCTAGCGACTTGGTTTGGTGGTGGTACAATCCTAAAAATTCAATATTTAAATTTCATTCTAATCAATCTTAATTATAGTAATATGGCTGACTGAGAAATATTCTTGTATGGCTTGTCTTATTATTATTATTATTTTTATTGTATTCGAAGTAAAGCCAAGCTACGAATTTCATCATTAACTAACCATATATGTATTTTTTGTATAAAGTTCCTTAAAATAGAGAGAATTGCTTTTTGTGATTTACACATGAAGAAATACTAATGTTTTTACTACAGTTATACGAGTCAGAAATGATAGTAAAGTTATTGTTAAATGTTAGTAAAAATGTACATTATTACGCAGTCTAAAAATTCAATATTTAAATTTCATTCTAATCAATCTTAATTATAGTAATATGGCTGACTGAGAAATATTCTTGTATGGCTTGTCTTATTATTATTATTTTTTATTGTATTCGAAGTAAAGCCAAGCTACGAATTTCATCATTAACTAACCATATAAGTATGTTTTGTATAAAGTTCCTTAAAATAGAGAGAATTGCTTTTTGTGATTTACACAAGAAGAAATACTAATGTTTTTACTACAGTTATACGAGTCAGAAATGATAGTAAAGTTATTGTTAAATGTTAGTAAAAATGTACATTATTACGCAGTCCAAATTGATTAATTTTATTCAATTTTGACACAATTGCATATTGAACAAATTGTAATCAATATAAATTTTTAATATGACTAAATATTTCTTAGGTAAAACATTCGAAGATGATTTTTTACTCACAACAATCATTACGATATTATTATTTCCACTAGAAATATAAAATTTCGGCGGAATTGATATTGTTGAGTTAATTAAGGAGTCTAAGCTAATTTCAAACTGCCTGAGTTGACTTTCTTTCAAAGAAGCATAGTGGCAATTAAGAAAATTTCAAAAAATAAAAAAAAACAATCACATCCGATATTGCCAATAAACTCATAAGTTATAAAATTAATACAAAACATTTTTTGTATGAAATATCACGGTTATTATTACATGAAAAAGGCTTACGTTAATCTTGTAAGTATAATAAAATCAGAATAGTGGAAATAGAAATGAGTTGACCATACAGTGTGGCAAAATTTACTACGCATTGCGTCGACAAATTGAAAGTAAAAATACTGCTTAAATAACGTACTTAATTTAGCGATGATTGCGCGAGCAGATAAAAAAACATAAATTGAAGACTGGATATCAGATAATGCCACACATTTTTTAGTCAGATTCATTAGATTAGGATCATGATCAGAATCAGACCTCGAAGTAAAGCATTTTGTATTTTTTCGGATGACTTTCCTTTTCAACCACGCAAGAGATTGAATTGTACGTGGTCAAATATACGAACTAACTTTGGCTACAATAAATTTTAATTACTAAAGTGGTGGTAACGAACGAACCACACAACAGTCAAAAGAAGTGAAGAACACTACATTTTCTACGCTAATAAAATATTTTAAGGGATTTGTTTGGAGGACATCAGAATGAATCTAAAAAGATTTTACTTTATACCCCAACAAATATAAAATAGGCAACAGAAGACGAATCATATGAAAAGACTAAACTGCACTGAAATAATATAGTGCATGCTTGTATTTGATCTGCGTAAATCTACCTGATTTAGATTTTCGAAGCTCATACAAATTCGCACAAAAGCGCTTGAGCATGAGCAAAATTGTGTATTTTTTAAATAGAATTTAATAGTAATGGCATTTCCATTATTGAATTCCTTAAAGACTTTGGAACGATATATCATCCATTTACTTAAACTTAATTGTGGTAAATTTATGACTGCATTTATTGAATACACTAAATTATTTGCCGTTAAAACAAATGCACTATGTACACCACTAGATTTTTTTGTTTCTATCACTTGCTGCCTCTTTAATTTCTTATCGTGCGCTATTATTATCATTATTATAATAATCTTTTTGGAAATACTTTTATCAAAAAACTTATAAAATGGAAAACGAACACAGAGCTGCCTCTTAAAGAAAGAAAAATATGTAGTAGTTTATATGACTTTGCAAAAATGCATGTAGCCCATTTTGTAAAGGTTGTAGTAAACTGGCAATATAACAATTTAGTTATTTTTTTCCCTTGTCATTTTTCAGCAAAAAACGTAAATTGTAGCCATTCGTCCAAAAAAGCTCCTTAAAGAGAAGAGTTCAATTCTCGGCATACATTTTACATATTATATGCAACGAATATAGGGTCGAGTTGATCTGCTAAGAATCCATCGCGGAGGTGCATCCTTTGCTTCTCTCCTCGAGAATTGATCGGTACTACTCCAGGGTCGACTACGACGACAACTCCAACAATTAGGAAGTGCTCTTCCAAGACACAGTTTGTGACCAATGGAACTACATCTAAGGCTTCATTTTCATTTCCCTCGAGTTCGACAACAATGACCAGGAGGTTCGTCCAGGTAAATACAGCGCTACAAGGAGAAAGCATGAATTTAGATAGGATTCATACAAAATGAAATAATTTAATTTCACTGGGGATCCTCACCATTCTGTAATCTTCTTATGGCACCGAAGAATGCTATTTTCAATATCGATGGGATGATAGCGTAAACCTCGAAGTACGATCGTTTCATCCAAGGCTCCAACAACAAATACAGCATCGTGCAATTCTGAAGGAAAACAACAAAAAATCAATACATGAGTGTTGGCCGTTGCCCCAAATTCAAAACCTCTGCTTCTGCAATCCATTTATTTATTTATTCCATCATACCTCCATCTGCCTGCACATTTTCAGTCCTTCGCAAAAATCCAAGGTATCCCGTTCGAGCATACACTTCACCCGTATTGCCTGTAACGAGTCTAGCGTTGAAGTGATCCGCGTAGCTACTTTCGTCTCCATATATTGTAAAATAACCACTAGCATTGTGTGGAGACTGCACCCAAATCTATAAAAGATTCGAGAGTTTTTAAAATGCCTCGAGTGTAAACAAACGCCCACAAGACTCATCCTAGTGGAATGATAAACATTAACTTTTCATTACATACCTCTCCAAGATGCGAATCTCCACATTGTCCCTTTGTTTCCGGGTTGGCAATGATGACTTTGCTTCCAGGAAGTAATTTCCCAGATTCCATAAGACAAAGGCTATGGGGTGAACCGCGCTCCACTAACGTTACTCTATCATGCCTCAAGCTTCTCAGATCTACGTAAACTGTTGAAGGTTCTGGACTAGATGCTCCCTAAAAAACGGTCAAAGGTAAACATTATTTGTCATGTACTGTCACATGAAAGAATAGAACACAAACAAGTTTCCATTCTCAGATCTACGTAAACTGTTGAAGGTTCTGGACTAGATGCTCCCTAAAAAACGGTCAAAGGTAAACATTATTTGTCATGTACTGTCACATGAAAGAATAGAACACAAACAAGTTTCAAACAACCGCACATGTCCTTCATACTTCATTTACAAAAGAAAAAATAATAATTCACGCAAAACACTTGAAATTTGGCCGGTAGGTAAGTTGTTTGACCTGTTTGTTCTTCTTTTTGTTAAATTTGAAAATATAAAGTTAATAATTCAAATGGAAAGAGAGAGAAAAGAATGTTTTAAATTTACTTTTCCAAGTATCGACAAGGTGCATACTCTTAAACAACGCCATTACTTGATTAAAAACAAAAGAAAAATACTATAAAGCTGCTCTTTTTATTAAAAAAGTGGGTCACATCACTTCATCGTAGTGACTCCATGACCATTGTATGTAATGTATCAATTTAAGTTGAGATGACTGGGAAGGAAAAAAAAGTAGGATTTAATCTCACCTGCTGAGACACCACAAGGAAAATCCGAGTCCACAATATGGATCCAAGCAAAGAGCAACATGTCGTGATGGATATAGCTCACAAGCGAGTTTCATAGACCGGCACAGAGAGGTGACTGCTGAATGTGACATCTTGATTCCAGCCAACATTCCAGTAGTTGAGACACTATTGAGCGAAAAAAAATCATAGGGCGAAAGTCAGTAAAATTTTTCTTCAATTTATCCGCACACGTGGAGATGAAATATATTACTGTAACATGTTGTTGGGAAATTAGATTGAACATTTTGTTTTTGTTGTGCACACAATACCTAAAATCTAGATAAGCAATCATCTCCGCCGTAGGAGCCCTATAAATGCTGGCCAACTTTCTCTTCGGAAGATCATCCGTGTCTAGAGTCAAAGGCCATAATTTCACGTCAACCACGTTGCTTGCCTCCTACGTACAAAAAAAATACATATATACCAAATGTAATCCCCCCAACAAAAAAAAATTCTTTCGTTCTACAACGTGAACAATAGTATTCGTTTAATAATCTCATCATGATCAAGCTTTTGAACGAAGCTCTTTTGCTTTAGGCACAAGTAAATACCTTCGAACGGAGCAATTTAATGACATTTTGAGTTGAAAGGATGAGGACAGACTTGGAAACTTCAGTGATCATTCGTACGGTTAGGTAGGGTTGTCTGCAGATTTTGTGGATGTGGTGGCCGGACTGTTACTGGCACGGCTCCTATTGATATGACAAAAAAAATTGAATGAATTGGATTTTCACGGGATTCGAGGTTGATCAGACAAAGTAAATTAATTTTCATTTTAGCTAAAAAAAAGATGGAAAATGGGGACACACAAAGTAATTCCATTTCCCACAGCTTTTTAGATTCATACATACCTGCGTATAAGCATCCGTAAAAGGCGGCGATGAGATCTAGACCGGGAGGATACACGAGAGCGACATGGTCTCCAGTGTTAATTTTTGCTCTTTCGAGTAGGAGGCATGCTACACGCTCCGCTCTTTTGTGGAGTTGGGAACAAGTCATAGTCATTGTAACAGTTCCTTTTGAGTTGAGTAGAGTGAAAATGACATGATCTGCCGTCGACGTAGATCGCCATTTCAAGATCTCTGAGATGAACTGGTACTGTATTCATCACGGGATAATAAAGGACGTGTTATTTAGTCAAAATTGAATTTTTATCATAGGATTACTTTTTTAAATTGGAGTAGCTCGTTTACACCAACCTTTTTCGCAGTATCTGACTCTTCATCAACAACTCCGAGGTCACGTCCCTGAGCAGAAGCTAAACGATTTCCTTGAACAATATTACCAACCATAACGCTTGCTGGCCCAACATCCGAGTGAATTTCCCTTGGTTTGGGGAGATTCGTTACACAAGTGTGAGGGCACATAAGGACGTTTGCGGGATGTAGAGTTCCCTCTAAGAATCTTCGCTTTGTCTAGAAAGCACATAAAAACGTCATATAAACTTAAACATATCAAGATGGGATAGGATAATATGAAAGTGAGCAAAATGATTTTTGCGTTTCAGAATTGCTTTTCCAGAGAAAGTCTTGAAAGCAAGGTTGGCAAACATAGTTGAAGATGAAAATGTACTTGAAATTGAGAAGCAATATGCTAATTTTCATAAAATAAGCATGAATAAGAACTTGCAAGAAAGGGACGCAAACGTTCGTTACACATTACACTTGAAAAACATTATTATCATGAAATCTAGAACAAACCTCTGATAAATGGATTCCACCCAAGGGTGTTTTAGGTAAACAATTGGGGTTGACTAAGACCAAGCAGAAGATGCCAAC